>BLKR01003317.1:0-150670 GCA_011170035.1 Teleogryllus occipitalis
TCTCTTTCTTGTATTAATTTTGGCGCGCCATGTTCTTTTTATTCCCTCAGTATGACAATTTGACATCGTGACATTTTTGGCCCAGTATGTTTGTTTTTTGTTTCTTTGTTTCTTATTTTCACTATTTGTGCTTATTTCATCGCGAGAAAAAAGGAAAATGCCTAAGAAGCCTCTTGCGGGAAAATGTGTTGTGTGGATGTTCCACGTAACGTTAGGGAACCCATCGCCTCCTATATTATTTCAGTGCAATGCATACCTTTTGCGATTCTCACATGCAACCAATCTTTATAAATGAAGTCTCTAAAGAAAGAGAATTTCGCGTAGACGTGACGAATTGCACTTTGACTTTAAAACATGAAGGATTTCTTTTAAAAAAGACATTTAACTCTTCTTATCAAATGCAACCTGCAACACTTGGACGAATTTTTTAATCTGTCTTTAAATAATTCCTAAACAAAGCATTTTAAGGTCTTAAAAAAACAAAATTTTGAGTCCGTAGGCCTTAAAGAAGTGTTTCCCGCGCCATATTCTATGGGATACGTTCTTCTTGGACGTTCTATTACTTTTTTGCTGAAGAATCTGCAACAACGTAGAATCTGCAACTGTATGTGAAATTACACTAATTACTAGATATTCTACGCGACTGAAATACACGGGTGTACCTCTCTGCTCGGTAATAACGTTAAATAAGAATAGTTTGTAGTGACAAAAGTGTATTGTATTGTTATCAATTACAAGGAGACCTATAGAACAAGTGACGGAGGATAACAGGGTCAAGAAGAAGAAATATTACTGGCTTAATATGGGGATGGAAAAATAGGGAAAAGGGTGGGGGATTAACATGCGAGAGTTCTCGCACGGGTACGCTAGTCATCCTTTATTTCTGACGCATCTCCAAAGCATGAAAGTAGTTAATGCGTCGGAGATCTTAAACGAACCTATCAGAGATCTTTGAGAGTGTAATTTTCGTGTTTTACTCTTCATTTTCAACACATGTCACGTTTTGTTCTGGGTGGGTTTGCTTATCTTACACTCCGCACCACTAATGCCCATATTTTCCCCGTCCATACCAACGTTTTCCTTTACACAATTATCCTGAAAGAACCTTTCTCCTTGACCATCGGGGGTACTTGGATAACGTGTCGTCGTCGATAACAGCGCGGTCTCCCAGGGAGACCACCCAAGCGATAAGAACCGCGCGCGTTGCCCCAGCTATGGGGAAGGCTGTGCACGGCAGGAGCAGATCGAGACAGCGATGTCCCTGGGCGCGAAGTCCGGGAGGCCCGGCGAAAAAAACAATCACCGGAAGGTCTCACGTTACTGTAACGTGGGATATATGAAAAGGAATTTTTCTCTTCCACAAATCTAATGCTAAACTTCCAATTTTTTTTTTTTTTTTTTTTTTTATTTTTTTTTTTATGTCGACATTTTATGTAAGTGAGTCATACCTCTCGCTTTCGAGATCGTCTAGAGAAAATAAATCTTCTACGTCCTGTTTACATTTACCGCGGACCTGTCGGGATAAATATAAACAAGTAACTACTTTTTCATTTTTTGGAGTGGTATAAACTAAGGGACGTATACAACCAGAATGTGTACAACCAATAAAAAAAAGCATGTGATGAGTCTTCAATGGTGGCGCTCCAAATCATTTATACCCAAATTTGGACCGATTTTTGACACCTGATCCACTCCAAGTTTGCGACAAATGCATTTTGCGATGTTGACATTTGTGCCATTTAGGGCATTACAAAACGCTTCACTATCACGAGATGTATCTTCTTCTTATTCTTTTTATCGTTCTTATCCTTCCTATAAGAACACTGGGTGACGTGCGCGTCATCGTAGTACTACCGAAGTCATTAGAGATTATGGAGAATGGTATATTTTTTATGAGAAAGCACATCTTCTGATATAAGGATGAATGTGCGAAGAGGTTAGTGCGTTCCATTGGTAGCCATGTTCTTCTATGGCAATGTTAAGTTGATCGGAGGAAACCATGAAAACCAACGATTTTCATTGGCTTCTATTCGTCGAAACACCGGGCACAAGAGTTAACAAATGTATAGTTTTACAGTCCTCAGTTTTATATCATCTTCTCACCACATCGGCTAGCAGCAAGTGGGACTATTTACTTTTCTTGAGAATATCTAGGTATTGGATTGAAACATGGCAATCTAGGCCTGTGGAAACATTTAAACATCTCCCTCCCCCTTCTCTCTCCGACTTACTTCCTCATTCATTTGTTTCTCACTCACTCAGACGAGTGAGGGACGAGTGAGGGACGAGTGAGAGACGAGGGCTCCACAGGCGTGGAGCCCTCCCAAAAGGTCGCACCCCTGGGAAGGAACCCGCAATGGTTCTCAATTGCCCGCGAACAGGAAGGTGGCAACCGTAAAGGCATGGACGCAAACGGGTAAGGGAGATGCGACCGCTGTACAATAAATGCCAATGGGAAGAGGATTCGCGTTATGAAACTAATTGAGAACTACATGGAACAGCTGCCGAATCTAATACACTCCTTGGTGCGCTCCTCTGGACGACCTTTCGTTAAAAACTGTCGTCTATGTCGTCGGCGGTACAACGGTTAGCGTATCGGACTATTATATTAAAGTCCGCGAGTTCAAACCCGTTCGATGCCGTAGCGAAAACCGTTACGGGTGAAACATCCTTCGTATGCCTTCCTTCGGAGGGGAAGTAAAGCCGGCTGTCGCATGTTAGTACAGTTACTGCATGTAAAAGATCCTCGAGCGTAAATGAAGCATCTGAGCTAAATTCAATTTGCCTATTTCGTCGCCTAAGTAATACCTTCTTTCTCCTCTAGTTGGTGAAAGAAGCGTAGCGAAATTTGCTTGGTCAGACGGTGGCCTCATGGCTTGAGTCTCGCCACATAAAATAAAGCTTCAATTCAATTCAAAAACTCGCCTGGTGTGGTTTACCTCTGCATACTGTTTCGTCGAGTTCCTGGAGTTAGTTTCTGTGTTTTTTCGTGGTGACATTCCCAATCCTTGTCCCTTATTTTTAATTCTCTCATCTCTCTCACTTTTTGTCGCCAATTTATCGAATCATCTCCGTAGTTTCTGTGACTTTGAATAGCTTTTGAATTATTATATTTCTGTTCCACCATTGCTTCTGAATGTGTTTTTCGCAATTCTACGCTCTAACCTTAATAGTGCACTCTAATATCAGCTCGATCAGCACGAAAACTTCGCCATCATTTGCTGTCCTTTCATAGTTGAGAGTCTTTGCTTGTCGGACCAAGAGTTTTGACTGCCTGCATAACTTGTCAATTTTTTGTCTTCCTTATGTTAGCGTTGCTTTGCCATTCCCAATCCCGAGCAATTGCAGAGCCTATTTCCAAAGTGAGGTATCTTTATTTTATTTAATTTACTTTCAGCTTAATCATGGTTTCGATTGGTTCCTTCATTGGTTGGTTGGTTGGTTGGTTGGTTGGTTGTTAGTGATTCTGGGCGCGCCAACAGCTTAGGTAATAGTGTAGTACACGTTTGTTCCTCGGGAGATAGCGGTGGTCTTCCCCCGCTGGATGCCGAGATCCGGCGCCGACCTTCCGTCGGCTAGCGGGGTTTCCCCCTAACCAGGACTCTTCCACCAGCGGGGCACCGCCCCAGCCGGGACAAACTCTAAGCTCCCGACCGGTCTCCCGGAATATACGGTACTGTAGTGCATGATAGTGTAAGTGTGCGTGCGTGCGTGTGTGTGTGTGTGTGTGTGTGTGTGTGTGTGTGTGTGTGTGTGTGTGTGTGTGTGTGTGTGTGTGTGTAAGGGGAGCGGATAGGATAAGGAAGAGGAAGCAAAGATCGCCCGCGGTCCGTGGCCCGTTTGGTAGGGTGCTGCTCCGGCATTCGCCAAGTGTTGATCGGAGATACCACGGAAAACTACCGATCACAGCAGCCGGCCACTAGGATTCTCCTCCGACTGAACTCGACCTGGCTGAAAAGCTAGTATCGAAAATCTCGCCACCGTCAGGACTCGTACCATGAGGCGCTGCAGAGACATCAGTTGATGCACTGAGCTACCGCTCCCGGTATGGGTTCGACATACATTACTCCTTACCTATTGCATAAGGACGTGTAATCTATACATAATTACGAATCCTAGAACTTCTATTGATTGAAACCAATTATTAGATCAATGGCAACTAATATAAATTATCAGCCTTTTTAACATTTATTCTTATACGTATTGTGATGAACCAGATTTTGGTTGACTATAACGAAATAAATTTAAAAGGGTGTTCTTTATCGTGAATGGGCTCGTGGGTTTGCACAAACGTGGAAAACACATGTTGTAAAATATCAACACTTTATTATAGATAGTTCTCTACACGTAAATTTTCTATTTTATAAACTCCTATTTTAATACCAACTCAATGACACTAATCCTAATATTACAAAATCTTAAAATGCTAATTGAAACATGCCCCTCGAAATACAACAGATTACATAAGTATACATGACATGTAACATTATTCTTTCATTCATAACGTCCCTATTATGCAGATTTACGTTGATTTTAAGCATGAAATTCACCTATATCACGATTCCCCATTCTTTACAAAGTTATTCAAGCTATAGGCACGCCTCCCTGAATGCCCTATACTGCTCCAAAATACAAATAGTTGTTCAAATACTTCTATAGAGCGATTTTCCTAAGAATGAGCCAAAGTGACAAATAGTGCTGGGAACATAACTGAAGGGTCTGTGGTCGTCGTGCCTTTGAGCCCATTAGACTCCCTTCCCGCATTCGTTCGTTTGCAGTAGGCTAACTTGTAAATGGCTTCGACACTTCCTTTTGTCGTGTCCTTGTCCGACAAAAATATAGTGCGGTGCGAGAAATAATTGATATTAGGAAGTGCAGTGTAATGTGCTCGTCTGTAAAAATTATTTTTTTCTTTATATATTACATTGAATTTACTTTTTGTGTAATAAATATAATTTTTATTTTAAAACCGAAACTTGAATGCGAGATGCGTACCGGTGCACGTGTTTCCGACTTAAAATCATTTTTCTTTACATTTACATTTGTGGCAGTTTTCTTTTACTGATTTGAGAGCATGTTCAGAGATTTTCCACATAAGTAATTAAATTTAAATATTTCCCGGACTCGCGGACGTGCTTATACATCAGCGAAACTGTTAGACTTCTGCATAGGGATGTTTTCACAAGAGCCATTAGCACTTCACGAAGGGGCGTGACTGAACAGCTGTCGTGGCGGAGGGATACTTCTCTGAAATACATGTGATGTTCACTTTTTTCACGAACTGTCACTTTGGCTCATCCTTAGGAAAATCGTTCTGTAACCCCGCTTGTGGCTGCCCAGTGCAGGGATTCCTTCGGCTGCGTCCAGTGTCGCTCTGCAGCCGGCTGCAGCGCCTCTGACCGGGAGGTCCTAGGTTCGAGTCCTGATGGCGGCAGGATTTTCGACACTAGCTTTTCAGCTAGGTCGAATTCAGTCGCTGTCTGGAGGCGCGCGATCTGTCCCTCCTCTTCCTTGTCCTATCCTCTCCCCTTACACACACACTTACATTAACATGCTCAACACTACCACATATTCCGGGAGACCGGTCGGGAGCTTAGAGCCTGTCCCGGCTGGGGCGCTGCCTCGCTGGTGGGAGAGTCTTGGTTAGGGGGAAACCCCACTAGCCGACGGTAGGTCGGCGCCGGATCTCGCCATCCAGCGGGGGAAGATCACCGCCATCTCCCGAGAGAAAAACGTGCACTACACTAACGGGACTAATGACCACAGTAGTTGACGCGCCCGGAAGCACGAAAAAATCAATCAATCAATCAATCAATCGGTCAGCCGGCCGCGACAACCGGAGGGAGCGAGCGAGCGTGTCACACGGTACCGGCAGGCGACCCTTACTCTTGCTCCAACATTCGCTTCTTCGTCCAAATATCTTGGCCGGTTCTTGGTGGTACCATGTCCTTGTCCTAATATAACCACAATACCGCACAGTTTTCAATAAATTGCTGCCTCGGCTATTAACCAATTTCCATCATGCAATGCAATTTGGTGTCTGGATGTTCTAGCGACCACATCGTATGTACCTGCACTCCATGAATTGTTCCGATTTGTCATTAGTCAATACCAGTTTCTGATTATGCTACTCGTACGTCACACAATACACCACTTTTGTCTTCCGTGTATACACTCACAGTTCAATCAGCCACGTGGCGGCCACTCGTCATCGGAAGCAAGTTTGACGCATGTCCAATTATTGCTGTCAAATTTCACTATCAAGTTATTTTCACTATGCCATACTTCGCGCATAGAAATCCCTATCACACTATTTTTATCTGCGCTTTCGTAACCGGTAACAATTTTTGACGTCTTGTGCCCCCCCAACATGACACCGCCATTCCGAAATCGTTCCGAACGAGTCAGTGAGCTGCGGCATTGGCGACCACGCAATTCAAAATGGAAACATACACTCAGAAACGCAATACGTTTCAGTATATTACAATTTCTTTCCATCTCTTGAGAATTACTTTTTTGAATAGAACATTAAAACACCATACGGGTTTGACTATAGTTTGTAAGCTTACTATAATATCTGGACAGACGGCTTCACGGCTGACTAGCGGAATGTTGTCCATTGAATCCTTGTTATACCAATTCTCACGTCCTTACCTAAATTAAAAATATTACAGAATGTCCTCAACGATTTGCTATTACTAGGACTTAATATTCCCACAAATTAATACGCGGTCGCGGCTTTCCCTATCTGTGTTTCGTATGAAACACTCGCGACTGTCTATATTTAGTTTCTTGTTGAAAAATTCTTCCATCTACGGAGCTAACCTAATGTACATCCACTCGACACACGGAGTCTATTTTTCTGAAACTCCAACTACTACATTAATTAAAATTCCAATTACAATTTAATACTAACACATTTAAACAATAACAAACTAATCATAAATTCAACCGCTTACGTGCGTTCGCTTCAATATTTTTCTAGAGAATGATCCATAAGTCTTACTAGAAGATCATAACTTCCAACACCCTCTTCACACCTGCACATAATGTGTTCACGCTCTCTCCATCTGCACAGCGTTATTACCCCAAGCTTGGAATATTACATCTTGTTGATCGGTTGTCCTAACAACGTGTATACTTGGACTTCCAATTTTGCAAACAATGCCGCTGGATGCCGATTCTATCATTGAAACTAAACCGAGGGTTCTTGGCTTATTACACTATTAAACACATTTTTTTCAAGAAAGGAAATCGTTGACATTTGGCATTACAGTAAAAGATTGGATTGAACGGTTTTCGAGTACCGTGTAAATTAGAAGAAATTAACATAATATTTGGCGGTTTGATGGACGATTGATTGATTGATTGATTGGTTAGTGATTCCGGGCGAGTCAACTACTAAGGTCATTAGTTCTTGGTCATTAGGTGTAGTACATGTTTTATTGGAGGAGATAGCAGTGATCTTTCACCGCTGGCTGGCGAGATCAGGCGCCGACTGACCTCAGCTTGGATTTTTCATGCCTGGTATCTCCCACCAGCAGGGCACCGTCTCAATCGGGACAAGCTCTAAGCTTTCGATTCGCCTTCCGAAAAGTGTGGTAGTGTAGTGCATGTGAGTGTGTTTGTGTGTGTGTGTGTGTGTGTATATATATATATATATATATATATATATATATATATATATAGTAAGTAAGGGGTGAGGAAATAACAAGGAAGAGAAAGGAAAGATAGCGCGAGGTGCATGGCCCGTTAAGGTACTACTCAGGCGATCGCCTAGAGTTGATCGGAGAAACCACAGAGGTACATTTCCGTTTCAAATACGCATGATCTTCCTGCTTCTTCAAAATACGTCCATAAACACCAGTAGCCATTGCATTCTGCGTATTGCCTACCCTTATTTATTTATTTGTTTATTTACTGTTTATTTATTTTCTTACGTACGTATATTGAATATTGTGAAAGATTGCAACCAGCATTTTTGAAAACATTTAATTGCAAGAAATAGTCCTTCTGTGCAATAGAAAATATTAGCACCGTCAAATGCGCTATAGATTGTTTCTCTTGTCTTTTTTCGTACTCCGTAGTAAAAAATCGACTGAATGCTCAATCAGAGCAGGCGGCCACTGGAATTATTTTCCCAACAGCAACTGAATTCGATCTAGCTGACAAGCGGCCACCGACGAGACTCGAACTCTAGGACCTTCGGGTCAGAGGCACTGCATTGATGGAGAAGCATCTGAAGATTATACCGACACGTAAAACTGGAAAGCAAACTGAAGTAGAGATTCCGCTCTTCGGAAATAAGTTATTCAGTTGTGAAACGACCTCTTATCCCATGGGACATGGTTTCAGCCGTTTCGCTACGCCGCGCCGCGGCGCTCCGGAAGCCACGTGCACGTGGGAGGCTGATAGCGCCGGCCGCGGTGGCGGCGGAGGCGGAGGCGGCGGCGCGCGCGCGCCCGCCAACGTCACCGCTCCGCCCGCGGAGGTAAAGCGGTCCCGTGCAGCAGCGGCGCATGTTGCCGGAACGCGGACGATTTGACCTCCTCCGCGCTTCACCTTCGCTTATCTGGCGCACTTGCACTGGTGGAGGTTTCTCCCGGAAAGCCAAGCAGCTGGCTCCTTATCGTTGGAAATTGTATTCCATTTCCTTTTTACTTTCTTGTATACGTACGTATATACGGAGTAATATACGTAGAATAGAGAAAGTTATGTAAGTTATGCAAGTTATGTTGTAATGCTGGGCGAAGAAACGGCGAATTTTCGGCAGAAAAAAATTCATTACCGGACCCTGATAACGAGAAATGAATTTAGTTGCTAAATTAACAGAAAAAATTCTCTAGCCGTGATGTAGCCAGAATCCCAGTATTGTGGGTCCTTGATGCCGAAAAAACAAATGAAAGCAAAACATCCGTCCGTCTGTAAATACTACTGCACGTGCGTAGGATTTTTTCCAAATTAAAGAAATTCATGTCCATCTGGCTCTAGTTGAAGCTTGGAAATGTTCATAAACATTTTTAAAATTTTGGGGTCCTTTACATGAAGCCCCCCGGACATTTTCAAAATTTTCTCAAAAACGACTCCATATTTTTTCTTTAAATTTCTTGTGAAAATAGAGTAAAATATACTTATAAAAGAGGCATAGGTTCTATTTTCACTATTTACTCTGAATTTTCGAACATTGCAAAAGTTCGAAATTTTTTCGGCGTCATCCTACAACTACAAAATTAAAGATACAGATTTTTCCCTCAAATGAAATTTGTTGTCCATAATTAGATCTTTCATTAATTTCATGTACATTCTTTTGAAAATTTTAGCAATTTTCTCGCTATATGGCATGCAATATTTGCAATTTAAAAACATACATAAACAAGATTTTATCAAAAACGGCTCCAAAGTTTTTCTTTAAACTTTTGGTAAATGTAGTGCTTAATTCACTCCATAATGTTACATAAACGCCATTGTCGTTCTATTCTTCTATTCTTTTGTTTTTCAAAATTTACAAAAATTAGTTTTTTTTGCCTTGGGTTTCACGTTGCTCATATTTACATTAGCGGCAATTTGTTCACATTACAGTGTTTGTGTACATATGCTATAAATAATGTCGTACAAAATTTTTCGCAAACAATAGCTTTTTGTGAAAATGAGCTTAAATTCCGCATTTTCAGAAACGCTCAAATGCCATTTTCTCAAAAATGGCTCCAAATTTTTTCTTCAAACGTTTCCGATGGATAGTGCTAATTGCGCTGTTTAATATGACCTAACGTTCATTTTGGTGTATTCTTTTGTTTTTTCAAATATTAGGTAAATGTTTTTTTTTTAATATCTCTCTCGCTGTTAATATGGACTTTTCCAGCGATTTGTATACATTATTTCATTTGTGAGTGGTTGTGCTTCAAATTAACTCAACAGAAGTTTTTCAAAAACTCAATAGAAAAGAGCTTCAAAGTTTGCATTTACAATAATGCTTAATCGCCACTTTCTTAAATACGGCTCTAAGTTTTGCAATGAAAATTGCCATTTAGGACGAGGTTTTATTCTTCTTTAATTTTCTTAAAGTAATATTTCGGTTCTCCAATTAGGAAACAGAAAAATTGAGAAAATGTCAAAAAATGTACTTTAGGGCGATAGATGGCAGCTGGCAAGAGAATAGGGTAAGACCGTAAGGCCAATCCACATCAAAGAAATTTAAAAAACTTTACTACGAGAAAGTATGTGCCATTCTGTTGCACCACTAGTATTTATTAACCTTTCGTTTCGTATTTTCTGAACATACACGAATATTCGTGTTTAGTGTCAGTCATTCATCCTTTCAGTTAAGAGGGATTTAATTGTTAAAAGATTTGATGAACAGTGTGAAGAACAGAAATAAAAATAAGTGGATAAAGAGTGAATTAAGATTTTTGAGACAAAGAGGATAAGGAAAATGGATTTCAGTAAATGTTCTGATAAAACTGCATTTATTAGTAGTCTTTTTACATTAAGGAGCTAAGAGGATAAAAGGAACGAAACATATGGACAACAATTATTGATAGACCCTCAAAATAGGAAAGTATCCAAATGTACTTTCGTTCTACAATTATAAAATGTTGCTTTGCATTTCAAATCTCAATGGGAATGCTTTGTTTCGTGTATCTGAAAAATCTTAGATCTCATCAGGAAGAAATAGCAACATTAATTTTTTTTGTGTTCCTCAGAGATCCAAAGTAGTTACACTTGTAGAACACTTAAATTGCCACATCGTAGTATCGAATGCCTGTACATCATCACCGAATGCCTGTAAAACAAAACCAAAAAACGCTCGCTTAATATTGCGTCTCTAAACAATATTGCAACATTTCTGGGTTTTATGATCTGAAGATTGCCATGCAGCACTAAAGGATTCTGCCTCCCAACCATTGTGTAAACTAACGAAAGTTAAAAGTTTATCTAGTTGATTGCATATTATCTAGTAGTAATGCTCATACAACAATCTGAAGACAACTGGAAATTAAATGCATCCGAAGGATTGTAGTGGGCATTGGTCATTAAGAGATCTTGTTTTCCAGAAGGTGACGCGCCGATTACACGTTACCTAACAGCAGATATTCCGTTGGCACCACTTAGTACGCTTATCTTTACAATATTGAAAGTGATTCGTGGTCAAATGTCGCTTTGGGTGGCATAACCTGTTAATGGGGCAAGTAATGTAAGGATGATAGTCTTTCGTACAACGCTCATCTCTTATCACTACGAATTTACACAGAGGAAAATCTGAACATAGGGACGGAGGAATATTATATAAATATTACTGATAATTACGTAAAACAAACAAGTATAGCAAACTGAGAGAAACTTACATCGTTATAATTGATGGACGTCAACGAGAACCAATAAAAAATTTTGTAAAATAATACTACTATCTTAACAGTAGCATGACATACTCACTCTCGTTTTCGATCACTGAGTCGTTCCATGTTTATCAAGTTTCATGTGAAAAAGTAGGGTAGATAAGTAGGTCGAAGTTAATGTTCTACTTGTAGACACACTATAAATACTACATGAACTATTTTGGATTGTGCACGCAGTGCGAAATTTTTCGGTACGATGAGAATAAACCCAAGAATTCATGTACTTGAAATATTAAATTAATTTTAAGAAAAGTTGCCGGAATATTTGTATCTATTTCGCAGTTCTCGGTTTTGAGATTCTTAGTATTAACTCCCTTGTGTCAGAAGACTTTTTACTTTCAGTTAGTTTTCCTCACTTAAAATTTTAACTTTCGGTGGCATTTTGCGAGAACAAGAAAATGAAACGTAATGTACGGGAGATTGACTTTGGACTAAATGGAATTTTTCTGAATTTGCAAATAAAGTACCATTTTTTTTTTTTGTCGTGGGGTTTTCCTTATACTTACCAAGTATTTTACCATGTATTATTTTCTCGTATACGTTTATGTATACGCGTCCACGCGTGTACAATGTAATAAACATAGTATAGAGAAAGTAATGCTGCGATAATCTGATTTCCAGATTTCGAAGGAAATGCATAATTTGGGGTCTCCTTATACCAAAAAAAATGTGCGTGCGTGTGTGTGCGTGCGAGTGGGAGGGGGCGCGTGCGTTTTACGTCCGTCTGTTCCTCTGTGAATATCTGTTCGTTCTGTGAACTGCACTAGCGCCTAAATTATTCGTTGAATTTTTGTCAAAATGAATATTTCGAAATCGATCTTGCTCGACTCAAACACGCTATTGCTTTTTTTTTCTGAAATGACGTTTCCTAAACATCTATAATCAGACGCTGCCAATGCGTTTCAGTGTTACCACTTGCACCCCGGCTCTACATTTTCTAAATGTTTTCGCTTTTATTTTCTCAATAGTTTACATCTGTCAGTTGACGTCAAAGATCAGTTACTCCTAATGCGTGATGACATAGCTGATTAGAAGCAAGGCTTGAATTACGTTCCTTGCAGAACTCACGAGCAGACGATAAACTAAACATTCAACTACAATTTGGTCTCGTGTAGTATTCGTGATAATACTCATGAGCAACTCTAGTGTATTTGTGATAGCTAGTTTAGTATCAGCTGTAGCGTTCTTGCCAGTTCTTCAGTGCAACGTCAACCATTTCATTCAAACCGAACCCACCAGAAAATATCTTCATGTACTTTCATGATTTTTTTACGTTTATCATCAGTTTCCAAGTTATTAATGGTGGTATAAAATGCTGTCACAAGGCATTTGAAATAAAAAGATCTTCTTCTCGTAATTTTCATGTTAGTAATGTATTGTAAATTTCAAGTTACTTTCCACTGATTTCAATTGCTCTAGCTTCTAGCTTTGTTTGTCACCTCTGTGGGGTGAATTTTCTAAAAGCATTTTCATTCGTTACAATTTTTTGTGTGCACACGTTTATAACAAAAAGAAAATTTAAACACATTACAGTTGACTGACTCATTATTCTTTGAGCATAAACGTAAGTAGAAACTACAGGCGCTACAACAGCGTATATTCTTTCTTATTATTTGTTAGTATAACGTCTCACTCGTCAGAGCGTCACAGGTTTCTTCGACTTTTCGTCAATCGCTTCTTCTTTGAGAAATAATGAATTTTCTCAACAACAGAATAAATACATTTAATTCCAATACTTCTGTCTATAGTTCACAGTTTACAACAACTTCTTAAACACTTGAAGATATTACTGCTAATGTTTCTGTGCGACATACATACATTTGTGAAAAGAAAACACATTCCCGAGGAACTGAGAATCTTTCCAAATAGTCTCCAGACGTCGCAAAGAATTCTGATTGTTTATATAGGGTCTTCTATCATAATACCCCGATACTAGAAGACAATTACTGACATCGATAACCCGTGATCTTTTAACATGATACCCCGTTGTTATTTGGAGACAACTGACAACAGATTCAAAAGTGAAACCAATCCTTAAATAGAGGTGCTAGAAATGGCACAGACTTTCTCGTAGTAAAGTTTTCTAATTTTGTTGCAGTAGACTAGCTTTGCGATCTTGCCCCACCCTCTTGCCAGCTGCCATCTATTGCCGCCGAAATTTAATTTTTTTACTTTTTCGCAATTTTTCGGTTTTCTAGTGGTAAATTCGAAATATTATTTTTAAATTATTAAAGAAGAGTAAAACCTCATCCTGAACGGCAATTTTCGTTGAAAACTTTGGAGCCACTTTTAAGAAAAAATTGTTTTAGCTCCAAATTAAATGTGAAATTTGAAGCACCTTTACACAGGAATCTTTTGAGTTTTCGAAAAATTTAATTTTAAGTCATTTGAAACAATGCCACTTACAAATGAAATAATTTATACAAATAGCTGCAGATTGGTGTATTAACGGCTAGAGAGATATTTCAAAAATATTACGTTTGTGTAATTTTTGAAAAAACAAAATAATACAGCACAATTAATTTATGTCATCTTAAACAGTGCAATTAGCAATGTTCGTACGAAATATTTGGAGAAAAAATCTGGAGCCGTTTTTGAGAAAACGGCGTTTAAACTTTTCTGAAAACGCAGAATTTTGAGTTCATTTTCACAGAAAACTTTTGAGTTTTCTATAAACTTTATGATCATCAGAAGCACATGTGCTCATATATGTAATTATGTGAACAAACAGCCTCTAATATAAATATTAACGACGCGAGACACAAGTCCGTTCGTTCACAAGCGTACGTTCACATATCAACCCAACACTTAACCTAAATGACGTTAACTCGCGCCCAAAAGACCTCTGTAGAACGGGGCTACGATTGCTTGGGAAAATAGTAATAGTAACTATAATAATAATAATAATAATAATAATAATAATAATAATAATAATAATAATAATAATAATATTAATATGATGGTGATGGTAAAGAAAATTATGACGAAGAAGACGAGACAGTATGTAAGAAGTTTTTAAAACAAGACTTTTTTTTAGTTTCCCTGGCATGGTTTTCGACAGAATGTTGGCGACGTCATTAGTGAACAATAGGTAATTATCTTTATTTCTGAGAAAGGACATTATCGCGTTACGTCGCCAAATTCGCAGGGGATGGATACAAGGGCGCACGTTCTTATGTAAGGCACAATTGTCCCGTGGTCTTTTGTAAGTGGGTTCACTCAAGACTTGAGAAGAGTAGAGAGAAGAAAATACGCAACGATTGCGACTCACACGATTGGAGAGGAAACACAGTTTTCCACAGACGATCGAACAACGATTTTCCTTTGAATGACTTTGTCCCTGCCCATGTAGTGGAAATACGAAATTTTTTACAATTTTACTGAGCCAAAATGTAAAACTGTGGCCATCTTCACTGTAACAGCGTACTTTTCATACAACATAACAAGTGAATATTGATAAACTTCCTATTACATTATTGATGTTGTAATAATGTTTCCAATATTTGGAACAAGCACAGAGAGGTCTTGGGAATTCTCATAGCATTCTAAGAGACTCTTTACGTGATTTTACAATTGTATTTATGTCATGTTATTCACTGTGTGAAGTTTGTACTCTCCACACAAAAATTTAAAAAAAAAATCATCTTTAACAGTTCTTGAAATATTTTTATTATAAATTTTTAATAGCTCGTATTTCGCTCAACATTTTGCTAAAACTATTAACACACTACTACGTACATGACATTATTTAAAAAACTAATTGTGGAACACAAATTTCATTCGAATTATCAAGAAAGTGGAGTTTACTTTCAAATGAAATTACATCTATTACGTTTTATTAAATTATTATTATTATGTTTCGTAAGGGTGGTGTTAGGGCAAGAGGAGTCAAGTGGTTCGAACGCTTTCCACTCTTGTAATCATGTTGGTAAGGAGATGTTTTGGAAGAATATGAAAAAGTGGGCAATTCCCCATCAGCAAATCGAGACGCGTCAAATGACCTTACTTGCCCTGAATGGACGGAGGTTACTCGATTACAATATGTAGATTATCATTGTCAGACAAGGGAATAAAAAAACATCGAAGTGCTTTAAACAGTACGTTACAACTCATATTATTTCTATAGTACAGATATATTTTGCTGCTCTCTCACGCAACCTGTCTTAACAAATGAAGTGTCAAAAATAAAATAATTTCAAAGAAAAGTGAACGAAATATTCATAAGACAAAATATAAATATCGCAGTATCTTTACAAAAGCGGCATCGGCAATATGAATGAAATATTTAATAACTAAATTATTATTATTATTAATTAGTATTGTTATTATATTATAATATAGATGAATGCGGATCTATGAATGTAAATCATACAAATGTCTATTTTGTGGATATTTTGTCTGTAGGCAAATATAAACAAACAAATTGGAGATAGGTATCAAATCTAGGAAATCAAAATTTCATAGACTTCGCTGAAAATGAAAATTTAGTTTACGTGCATGGAAAGGATATTCATTTTTTTTAAATAAATAATTCATAATTTAAAAAATGGGTTTTGTGGATTCGTCTAGCAGAATTTGTCTTGAAGATTAGTTAGTCGAATCTAATGAATGAATCTAATCTTTCTTGATATGTCCTCGTGAGATGATTGCTTAACCATCGAAGGATGCTTGTCTAGTGAATGAAAACATTGAAGACAACAATCTGAGTTATATATTCGGAAATGTGAGAAGGCTACACAAAATATTTGACAATGGTCGTGGAAATTTCGACGGTTGGCTCCAGAAAGTATTTCAGATGGGCCCACATCTAATAGGATCCCCTCTTTGGTCGACTAAATGTACGTGTATTACAAAACAAATTATACTTGTTTAAACAAAATTTGTTTAAAACGAAGTTTTATTGTATGTTTTTGCTTCCATTAACTTGTCTTCGTTCTACGAAAACAACAAACTTATAAATAAATGAATAAATGAAATATAAAATTATAATTTTCTGTTACGAAGTCTTTGTTAAGTTCCCACAAATTGGATGAAATAAAAATCTAGTTGATAGTTCAATCTAATCGTCCAATATCCGAAAAAAAGTTAGTTAGTACCAAAAGGAATTTTCTTTTGAGATTTCTTAAAAAATATATATTTTTGTTCGACATTTGTCTTTCGAGAACTTTAAGGTTCATAATACAGAGCTTTTTGGATATGGCCATCCATAAGTCTAGATGGTTTTCTCTAAATTTTGGGTTTTGACCAGTACAGAGGTAAGAAAGAAAGAAAGAAGGTAGTTGGGGGAGGGATGGGTGAGAAAGAGAAGCCTAGAAGTTACGGAGGTTAAAGCGATTAGCTATTAACATACCTAGAAATGTTAAGAGTGTTATAACTGCCGAGGCCAAAAGTTTAAAGTCGAGGCGGGGCGTAGCGGAGCCGAGATTTTTAATTTGAACGAGGCATTAATAACACTACATTTCGTGGTATATTTATCATTTTATCGGTCACTATAAAATCTCACGAATTAAGCGAAAATTTACATTACTGCTCATAGTAAACACGTGAATTAGGTTGCTGCGGCATATTAGTACGATATTGTGGGGTGTTGCTTGCGATATCTATAAAAACAATATTCGTATACCGTGGTTTCATTTGGTGGAATGTGAGGAAAAGGAGATTAATTTACCTAATTTTTCTAATTGTATCATTAATAATATTACAATTAAGAATAATTATTCCCCAAACCAATGTGAATTATTTCTGAATTGTTTGAATCTGATTTGTTTTGTGCATCGCAATGTTTTTTCCTTAATAAACATTGACTTGCGATGAATCGATGGTTGTTTACGTTGCTAAGGATGTTAAAACCCGTTGCTAAGGATATTAAATTGTTTAACATACAGGTAGATACAAGTGCACTTAACAAACTTGCAAGGCTTCATGTTAACAGGGGTTTAAAGACATAAGTGACCGATAAAAAAAAAATTTAAATCCCACGAAGAGTCGGAGTTGCGGAACATGCCCCGCCCCCTTCCAGGATGCGCCGTTGCCCGCGGTGGGAGCCCGCGCGCGCGCGCAACCGGAGCTGCTCTTGCAGGGGCGTTGCGCCACGGGAGCTCTGGGGATGGCGGACGCGGTTCTCGCGGTCGAGGAAACGCAGCGCGCGCTGGCGTCGGCGGCGGCGGCGGCGGCGGCGGCGGCGGCCGCAAGAAGCCACGTGAGCAGAGCGGGTTGGCGCCGCGCCACGCAATTCACCGCGGTCGCATTTCCGTCCCGAGGGGATTCCTCCGCGCGCCGCCCACCTGGGGCGGAATGCTGCTCTCGGCGAGGAAGAATGCACCTGGGACTCTTGCGCGGGCTTCCCGCACTTCCAAACCGTCGGTTGTTGTTTTCTTTTCCTGGGGAATTTGCGAATGTGCAAGAGTAGCGCTCCTTTCATCGGTTGATTGATTGGTTGATTAGTTATCCAGGACGCGATAAATGGCCGAGTTCATTAGTTATCCCGGACGCGATAAATGGCCCAGTTCATTAGTCCCGTAAGTGTAGTGCGTGTTTTATCGCTGGAGATGACGATGATCTTCCCCCGGTGGATGGCGAGATACGGCGCTGACTTGTCGGCGTTTTCCCCAGTCAGGTATCTCCCACCAGCGGGACACTGCCCCAGCCGGGACAAGCTCTAAGATCCCGAGTCGTCTCCCGGCTTGTCTGGTTGTTTAGTGTATGTATACTTCTGTTTTTTTTTTAACGTATTGCGTCAGGGTCTGTCTTCACGGCGGCATTATGTCACTGCACTAAGCGTCTTTCTCGGTCGTGCCGCTAGAGGTCGCATGAAGGCGACGGTATCGAGCACCGCTGCCGTATCAAGCGCGCCACCTTATAAAAATCGAAGTACTGTCAACCCCGGTTATAATGTACTTCTGGAGAATTAACATGTTTGGTTCTCTATATCAGAGGTTCACTATATCCGATGATGTCAAAATTAAGTAGAATTTCTTCACGATGATTGATTTCATTCATATTGAGATACAGCAAAATCCATTTACAGCACGAATTGAAAATTTCAATATCTTCATTCGTCCTAAAAAATCAATTATTTTAAATTATTTGCTTTTTACATTTTTCGTTAGTAATTTCTCTAGATCCTTCTCCAGCCAAAGTTCGTGCTCTCTCCATACTTGATTCTGCATTATCCTCTGCTTTTAAGTATCGTTATGCAGTCTTGACACTGTTGGAACACCGTCCCATTCTCCGAAGGCCCTTCTACTCGTGTAATAACATAAGAGATCCAATTAAAATCCAGGATTTATTTCTTACGTTCACTATAGCCGAGGTTCAGTTTCACTATGATCAAATCATCTTATGTTTATTTGTAATGTAAATGAAACGAGAGTGTCATTTCACTATAACCGGAGTCGACTGTATAAGTGTGTGGAAGTAAAGGGGCTGAAGAATAAACAAGGAAGTGGAAGGAAACATTGCGCTTGGTCCGTGGCCCGTTTGTTACAGTACTGCTTCGGCACTCGCCTGGTGTTGATTAGAGCAACCATAGAAAACTACCCACCAGAGCAACAGGCCACTAGAATTCTCCTGAACAGAACGACTGAAGTCGACCTAGCCACGTAGCTAGTCTCGAAAAGCCTGCCACCGTCGGAAGTGGGACCCTAGGACCTCTCGGTCGCAGCCACTGCAGGGACTTCAACTGACGCTCTGAGTCACCTTAGCCGGGCGGCGGATGTAGGCTCTTCCTCCTACCAGAACATGAGACAGTCTTCTAGTGAAATACAATACGCCAAACGTACAAAGGAATGAGGAAGGGTTTGTTTATTTGCCTATTTCATTAATTCGTTGCCAATGATTACATCGTTTAAAATTTCACATTACATTTCTCATTCTAATGACAGCGCATTCAACAAATCAAACTGTACCAAATTAATATGAATAATTTCATATCATTTCCCATCCTCCTATGGTTTGTCCTCCTTTGACATAAGAAAATTGCCGACTCAGCGACGAAAATACGAAGTCTAGCTACGAACTGCGAGATCCCCGAAGCAGGAGATGGATGATTTATTCCGAAATAAAAATAAATGTGAATGACTTACGAGATAGGAAACTAATCATTCTTTCACGCAGAGAAAGGAGAAATATAATCTAGTTTTCTTTAGCACTTTTGACTACTCGACTTAATATATTTTAAGAAATACTGCGAATTTGCATGAATTTCAGCATGTCATACCTATCTTCCATATGATTAGTCGGGCGTCAGTGTGCATATTTTAAAGCATTGTTATTCCTTAACTTGTCAGTATTTTTATCATTAAGCATGCGTTTAGAAAAGGCAGGTATGAATAGTAACTTACAAAATTTCGTCGAAGAATCTCGCAAGTTCGCCCTTGACGCAATAGAATGATAAGCAAAGCGACAACGTATTTCTTTAATTGATACCACGAACGGCAGTAAGCCCCTAGTTTTTTTGACACTAATAATGCCAATGTTCAAATCTGTTCAAAATAAAAGTGCTTGTTGTAGATTAATTATGTTTTGGAGAATGAATGAATCTAGTCTACGAAATTTCATCCATTATCTCAACTTATTTAATGTTACAACCTTGCCTTGACAAATTCTCTAAATCTTAAAAGAGGCTTCACAGAGGCCAGGTTTTAAAAGTAAAAATAGCTTAATACTGAAATCCAACTTCGTACGTCAGCCTCCTGGACCGTGTGTTACTTCTTTCAAGCTCGTTGTTTAAGAAACTTTACTCGGTCATCGAGAAACACAAAACCTGGGTCTTTTCCTACTCCCATTGTATAATTTTGTCATTTGATGGCTGCAACCCGTTGCATAATGATACTCATTACGATACATATTTCATTACGATACAGGTTCTTTACCAATTTCAGAGAAGTACCACATATTGACACTCCATTAATCATTGAGAATCGTTCTAGAAAATGTGTCGTACGATTGTGTACATTAAACTTACATTCAATATTATGTTTGTCAGTTTTAATTTCTTTTATTATTAGTAATTTTTACGTGGAATACTATTTAAAATAAATTGGATGGTAATTTCACTTCGATCCTATTTGACAAGCGCAGTGGTAGTGATAGAGGGAACATTTGACTGACGTTGAGATCAGAACGCAAGTCATTTTGTGTTATACGTTACTGCCGTCTGGTTTCCCTTTAAATCCGGCCAATTCTTTAGTTTAAAAGTCTAGTGAATCAGAGTTTGAGTTGGCACCTCCAGAAATAACAGAAAAAGCAAAAATGGTGACGTATTTATTGTCGCAACTTTTGTACTCTCTCGCGGGCAGACTCATGAACCAAAGCCACCTGCGGCAGGTAGGTAGCTGTCCACTAGGAGGCCTTGGCTGAATTCATCATGTCAACATCACGAAACGATTCAATGTAAATGTTGAACTTACAAAATTTACCGTAAGTCGTACAGAAAGTACCGTTTGATACTCGATGCAATGGGTATTACTACACTCGTGTGAAATTTACGATACTCGCTCGTATCGTAATATCATACTCGTGTATTAATACCAATTATTACATCATCATTTCATAATGTATTATTATAATAATTAACGAAACTAGTGTATAAAGAGGTGTATTATCCGCGCACGTTTTCTTGAGCCCTTTTTTGCTCGTTGCGCGAGGAGTGGGGAGTTTGATTAATTTCACAAGGAATTTTATATCAAATTTGTAGTTCGTTTTTCGTTGTAAAATAGTTTTTATTACATGGGAGCGAACATTTCTGGTTATTATATTTTGACCACAATGCTCGTTGCTATCATTTATTCTTAATTCAACTAGGTGTTAAACTGTTGGTAAAAGAGTGGGGGTAGGTATTCCAGGGCTCAAGAAAACGTGGGCGTATAATATAATTGCATGAATGGTATGTTCAACAAAACGAGCGACGATAGGAGCGAGTTTTCTTATATACCATGAGTGCCTTTGTACACATATTACGTAAAAAATATTTTCGTTTCTATTTACGAATAATTCAAATTTTTAAAAATTCAAGCGCATCTTTCCTTCCCGAGGTATGCATTTTATGACGTAGTATTGCTTCTGAAAAAGATCTGTTTTAGTGGGATTTGCATTGTTTTTGTTTCCATGAAATATTTGCAAATGGAAAGTACTAGAGCGCTAGAGTTCTCCTCCAGGCAGCGACCGATTTCGACCTAGTTATGTATACTTGGGTTTTTCTAACGTGGCATCTGAGGGTAGTATCTCCAAGATGGAAAATGTCACGACTTTTTGCGTGTTTCTCCGTCCATCAGCAAGGTGTCGCGTGATCGCGACCGCATCAAGCTGTGCTGCAGATCAAGCGACTCTAGCGGCACGACCGAGAAAGACGCGAAAAGCCGTCCCGTATTCCATCTTGGAGATACTACCCTCAGATGCCTCATTAGAAAAATCCAAGTATAGATAGTGTCGAAAATTCTGCCACTGTCGGTACTCGACAGTGACACTACAGTGACATTGATTGACCGGGAGCGGTAGCTCAGTGCATCAACTGGTGTCACTGAGGTCCTAGGTTCGAGTCCTGACGGCGGCAGGATTTTCGACACTAGCTTGCCAGCTAGGTCAAATTCAGTCGCTGACTGGAGGAGAATTCTAGCGGCCGGCTGCTCTGATCGGTAGTTTTCCGTGGTTTCTCCGATCAACACCAGACGAATGCCAGAGCAGTACCCTAACAAACGGGCCACGGACCGCGCGCGATCTGTCCTTCCTCTTCCTTGTGCTATCCTCTCCCCTTACACACACACTTACACTAACATGCTCTACACTATCACATATTCTGGGAGACCGGTCGGGAGCTTAGAGCTTGTCCCGGCTGGGGTCGGTGCCCCGCCGGTGGGAGAGTCCTGGTTAGGGGAAAACCCCACTAGCCGACGGTAGGTCGGCGCCGAATCTCGCCATCCATCGGGGGAAGATCACCGCCATCTCCCGAGAAAAAAACATGCACTACACCTAGGGGACTAATGACCAAAGCAGTTGACGCGCCCGGAAACATGAAAAAATCAATCAATCAAAAACATTGATTGATGCCCTGAGCCTCCTAATTGAGTAACATTTTGGATAATTGTCTCTGGAGGAATGCCTAGGAACGTATATAAACTAGTCCGTGTTTGTAAATTAGGCGATGGGTGGGGTGGGCGCCGCCCCCGCAGATCTTATCGACGCGTCTCGTCCTCGCTCGGTGGTTCGCGTCCCTGGCACGGCCGGCTCGCGCACCCTTCCTTCCAGCCATCCCGCCCCCTCCCCGCCCCCTCCCCGCCCCGCCCCGCCCCGCCCCGCTCGCCCCGTCCCGCTCTGCCCCGCCTCGCGCCGAGCACGACTGTTCGGTGACATCGCACGAAGGAACTTCCTAATTCTGTCCTAGTCCCAGGCCGACAGGTCGTACGAACTTGCGCCGTCAAAACTGTCAATATTCTATCTCCGATGGAATCAAATCGCTTGCTAGGCTCTCTCTCTGCTATTGGAACTGGTTGTACAATTTGAGTACATTTAGGTCGACTTTCTTAGTCTTAGTTGAGAGATTGTAATTTGAAGATTACGAGAATGAGCTTTTAATTAAAGTAACTCTAAATTTATGTGATAGATCGAATTTATAGATGTGGTTACTCTGTAGCTTCAGAAGTCTATTTTGTAAATTCTTTAAAAACTTAAGAGAGTGACCGGATGAAAATTGATTTTTATGTAAAAATTGAAACAACTGTTGCTCTTTAACCCACTCCCACGTATCTAACTCCCGCTTAAATCTTATCCTTGTTGGGAATAAGCACATCCATGTTGAAACTGCACGATGGTTCGGTATTGGGTCATGAGTGTTAGCTTACAGTTAAAATCGTGTAGTGAACTGAGAATGTCCGTTCAAAGGTGAATGAGTAACATCTGGCCTGACGATTACGACTACAGCCTCTAACAAGGCTAAACAGAAACGATTAGCTTTGTTAGAACTACAGGAATAATGTATATAGTAGCCTCTGTTACTATTAAATGTGAAGAAACAACTAAGGTAGCATCTATAATGTGTAATTAAAAGTATATCTCAACTGTCAGTACTATAAAATGTTTTATTAACGTAACTTTAAAACACATTGTATGTGCGTTGTACAAAATACCTAATATACGTATATTCTACATTTCATACTACGTCAGTCGCAATTCTTCACATGCGAAATACAATAAGTATGTGAGAAGTCTAAACTTATGTTTTCCATAACGTATTGCACGCATCCTGTTTTATTTTTACAAAATATTCCTGTTAAAAGTTTAAACAATGTAATAAAGAGTTAAAAATTTTCTTCAAGATAAACAGGAAAAATTGGATAAGGTTTAAAATGAGAAAATCTATACTTTTAATTATATTTACCATTTTTCTGAATTGAGAGAAATTTTAAAATAATTTCTTGCGAAGTAAATTGCGCGTGATGAGTGTTATGTCATATTTTGGTTAAGGCACTTGGTTGAGTTAAACCTTGGATAAAAAATTGTCTTTAGATTAACTGGAATAAATTGTTGACATAAATTGACTCCCTAAGTGTTTACAATTGATGTAACAAAAGCTATAATCTTAATCATAATAGTGTTTCTGGTGTGTTTGTTGGGTTTTTTTTCTGAAAAGAACACTTTCAAGTCGTCTTACAAATAAGTTGATTTTCGAGTTATTGTTTTATTTTGTGTCGCTTTTCGAGCACGAGGCTATAGTTATGGACTTTGAAGTGCCTTTCTCGCATTGCTGGGAGGCTACACGTCACTTGTATGGTGATATTATTAGCAGAATTAAAGTTGTGGTAAGTCATGTCATTAACTTTGACTTTACAAAGTTTTGCAATGTTGTGTCTCCAATTGTATTTACAGACTTGTTCAATATTACTAGAGTAAAGTCTAGTTTACGTCTTTGCAACTAATGCTACACATGCCGAGAGACAAGGAGGGAGCTTACAGCCAGTCCCGGCTGGGGCAGTGCTCCGCTGGTGTGACATATCTGGTTGAGGGAAACACCGCTACCCGACGGGTAGGTTGTCGGCGTCGGATCTCGCCATCCAGCGGGAGAAGATTCCTAAAACACACATTACACTTACGGGAGCCGCTGGCGGGAGACACCTGGTTGGGGAGAACCCCGCTAGCCGACGGTAGGACGCGCCGGATCTCGCCATCCAGCAAGGGCAGCCCACCGCCATCTCTCGAGCAAAAAAGACCTGCACTACACTTACGGGACGAATGACCCTATTAGGTAACGTGCCCGGAATCACTAACAATCAATCATCTTACGCGAGTTATGACCTTAGCATTTGACCCACCCGGAATCTCTAACCAATGAATCAATCCAAGCATACCGTCCCCCTTGTTGCAGCGGCGGGCTGAGCAACCTGCTGTTCGAGGTGGCGCTGCCGACAGGGGCGGCGGGGGCGGCGGAGGCGCCGGCGCGGGTGCTGCTGCGACTGTACGGGCAGCTGCCGCCGTGCGGCGCCGAGTGCGTGCGCGACGGCATCGTGACGGAGGCCGTCGTCTTCACGCTGCTCTCCGAGAGCCAGCGCGGCCCGCGCCTGCTCGGGGTCTTCCCCGGCGGCCGCCTCGAGGAGTACATCCCGGTCAGTGCCTCGGCGCGCCTCGCCCTCGCCCTCGCCCTCGCCCTCGCCCTCGCCCTCGCCCTCGCCCTCGCCCTCGCCCTCGCCCTCGCCCTCGCCCTCGCCCTCGCCCTCGCCCTCGCCCTCGCCCTCGCCCTCGCCCCCGCCCTCGCCCTCGCCCCCGCCCTCGCCCTCGCCCTCGCCTCGCCCGCCCTCGCCCTCGCTCCTCGCCCTCGCCTCCCCTCGCCCTCGCTCCCTGCCCCTCGCCCTCGCCCTCGCCCTCGCCCCTGCCCCCCCGCCCTCGCCTCGCCCTCCTCGCCCCCGCCCTCGCCCTCTTCGCCCCGCCTCCCCGCCCTCTCGCCCCCCGCCCTCGCCCCCGCCCCCGCCCTCGCCCTCGTCCCCTCGCTCGCTCCCCTCGCCTCCTCGCCCCCTCGCCCTCGCTCCTCTGCCTCGCCTCGCCCTCCTCGCCTCCCCGCCCTCGCCCTCGCCCTCGCCCTCGCCCTCGCCCTCGCCCTCGCCCTCGCCTCCTCGCCCTCGCCCTCCTCGTGCCCTCGCCCTCGCTCCCCGCCCCCGCCCCCCGCCCCCTCGCCCGCCCCCTCGCCCTCGCCCTCGCCCCCGCCCTCGCCCTCGCCCTCGCCCTCGCCCTCGCCCTCGCCCTCGCCCTCGCCCTCGCCCTCGCCCTCGCCCTCGCCCTCGCCCTCGCCCCCGTCCTCGCCCTCGCCCTCGCCCTCGCCCTCGCCCTCGCCCTCGCCCTCGCCCTCGCCCTCGCCCTCGCCCTCGCCCTCGCCCTCGCCCTCGCCCTCGCCCTCGCCCTCGCCCTCGCCCTCGCCCTCGCCCTCGCCCTCGCCCTCGCCCCCGCCCTCGCCCTCGCCCCCGCCCTCGCCCTCGCCCCCGCCCTCGCCCTCGCCCTCGCCCTCGCCCTCGCCCTCGCCCTCGCCCTCGCCCTCGCCCTCGCCCTCGCCCTCGCCCTCGCCCTCGCCCTCGCCCTCGCCCTCGCCCTCGCCCTCGCCCTCGCCCTCGCCCTCGCCCTCCTTGCCCTCGCCCTCGCCCTCGCCCTCGCCCTCGCCCTCGCCCTCGCCCTCGCCCTCGCTGCCCTCGCCCTCGCCCTCGCCCTCGCCCTCGCCCTCGCCCTCGCCCTCGCCCTCGCCCTCGCCCTCGCCCTCGCCCTCGCCCTCGCCCTCGCCCTCGTCCCGCAAACCATAGCCTCCCGTAGCGAAAACACGCGCCACCAAATGGCTACTGCCAAACAGCTTCTCGAGTAAGTCACAGAAAACAACTTGACTATTACAAAAGCTGACAAAGGCAACACGATCGTCATACTAGATACCTAAAATTACAATGACCAAGTAAACGAATTTCTGAACGATGAAAACATCGAAAAAAACTCCTAAGGTCTTCCTTCTTGCATACTTGGCTTTGCATCTTTTCCTCTTATTCTCCTTCTTTTTGGCTGATTTTTTTTCTGCCCGTTTCTGCTTATACCTCTTGTTACCTTTATTGGGTGCTCTTAAATTCTCTTTTATCATTTCATTATTCCTCAGTCAGACTTCTCAGTATAGCTTGTATTGTACTTAGTAATTGATAGCAGTAATTGTTATTAGTATAATAACTAACAGGAAAGAAGTTCTTTAATGAGTTTAAATTTTAGTTTTCCTTTTCCAATGATAATTTTGTTTCCAAGCATAGATAGCCGAGGTCGTTAAGACTGTTGTGCCGTAGCTGTCTCGGCTCGAAGGGTCGCGAATCGAATCCCGCCTCGAGCATGGATGTTTGGTTCGTGTTGTCCTTACGTGCTCTTCCCACAGTTCCCCTTATAGTTAAAACAATGTGGTCGCCGTATGTCACAAACACAGTGGTCGTTATATGTCCAAGTTGTTAAAAAGCGACTTTAAAAAAAACACGTGGATATGCAACCCGTCATACGTACGTGTAATGCTGAACACATCTGTAGGCTTCATTTCGCCTCTAAGCTAGACATGATTTTGTCGATTATGGTACGCGCTATTGTCATCTTCATGATCACTCTTGTCGAAATACTCACAGTGATACGTAATGAAAAACCTCCACTCTAATTACTCGCTCGAAGATAGGATCAAAAGACCTAAGCGCCCTTCCTCTCGTACGCTGAGGGCTCAATATGGCGCTTGTCGGCATGAACATTACCGCCGTCTCATCCCTTCTTTTCTTGATAAAGACAACTGGATATTTATTAATATGTAATGTGAGAATATAATGTGCACATTAAGTATTTAAAACCGAAATTATTTTCCAAACCAAAGGAGGCTATACAGTATAGTACATCGATGACCAACTTGCAAGGCCTCGAGGGCCACAACTAAAACCTTTAATATGGTTGTGGGCCATATTTTCATTACTTGGGTGATCCACACCTCACTTCCTCGTATTGTTGATCTTTGTCCGGCTGCTCTGAAACGGAGAATGGGAAGGAAGGAACGGAAAAGGATAAGGATTGGAATGATTTTGAATGTCTGAATTTACGAGAAAAAAGTTCTTAAATCTAAACTTAACCTATATTTACATTATAAGGAGTGTTGACCTGGTGATGGCAAATTTTACCAAAATATCGATACATCGATGTTTCGATACATCGCTAAAGGGTTTTCGATGTCGCTGAAAACATCGATGTTTTTTCGTCGATGTTTTAATTACACACTAATAAACATGCTATTTGCTTTCCATTTTTAATTACAGTACAAAAATGGATATATTTTATTGTTTGTTTACCAGCATGTCAGTAGTACATTAATAAAAATTATCAAATGTAAAGAATAAAATTAACAAACAATAACATCGTGTTTCGGTTCTTTACCCTTTAGTCACTTCCATTCATACACCATCTAAGTAAAAACAACTAAAATTCCCTCGGATTGTACAGGCGAAATGTGCAGCGTGATAAAGAGGATGACGCAAAACAACGATATTGCTGTAGATTGCTGCTACTCTACAACGTGCCTAAACCCCTTCATTTTTTTTAAATTAAAATAAAAAAACGGTGTTTTTGCAACAAAATATCGATGTGAAGTAAATATCGAAAGCAAAATATCGATGTTAATACATCGATGTTTCTGGTGGAAAACATCGATGTTTTTCCCTATGTTTACCCCGGTAGGATGTGAGCTAGGCGCAGTGTTCTCGCCCGACATGGATGAAAGGAACTTTCACTTTTGGCTAATAACCTTTCGCGGGTCACAATAAATGTCACAGCGGACCGCCAGTCGGACAAACCTGCTATAGTATTACTGGGCTTCCTAATTAAAATTTGTTTTCTTTCCTTGTGTGCAGGCACGACCTTTACTGACAAAGGAATTGAGCGATTCTAAGCTTAGCAGGTTGATTGCTGAGAAAATGGCTCAAATTCACTTGATGAATGTACCAATCAACAAAGAGCCTCATTGGTTGTGGGACACTATGGAAAGGCAAGTACAAGGCATTAAAGAAACTGTTGTTGTAAAATGGTAAAAGTGCCTATCAAGTTGTATTTCGTTTCCTCGTTGATAAAAGGAATTAAATTGTGATGAGAAGTGTCAAGAAAAAGAAACCTGAACACATCCTGTTTTATTTATTACTGTTATATGTTTTATGTTCTTGTGATTCATAAAATGTAGGGAATATATGAGATAATATAAATAAAAAACAATCTTCACATTTAAATTTTTAATTCAATGATAAACTTTTCATATGTAAAAACATGCCTTAGTGAAACCTAGATGCATTGTACGATTTTGAGTTTTTGATTAAATGACCCAGTGTGGTATAAATTTGGTCACTGCAATATAAATTGTTGTGCCGCTCAAGTCAGCTATGGACTTAACTCGTGTTTAAACACATTTTTTCAACAAAACAATATGTTAAAATCACGAAATAAGCTTAAAGATAAAAATTAGAAATACAATGTATTTAGTATAATGGTTAGAACATTTTTTATTTTAAAAAATTGTTGCATAGACAAATCTTTGAGGTTTGTGATAGTTTTAACTTAGAAAACTCTCTTCTAAGGAAATGAAACATTCAGCAATGAGATATAATGACATACATACATAGTTTTGTTTGTTTAATGCAGATTTTTATTGCAGGTGGATGAACACAATCAACACATTTATGGGAAAAGATCAAATACCATCAGAGTTTCAGAGTATGTGCAAAAAATTGTTGTTTTATGAACTAAAGGAGGAACTCTCTTGGTTGAAGTAAGTAACAACATTTTGTACTTCGATCTTCAAGGATGATCAATGAAACGTCACGATTAAGAGAGGTCAGATGACTGTTGAAATAACTTCAGGTGTTGGAGTGATAAATTCTTGTACAATGTTTTACACAAATTTTCAAGTTGTAACAGAAGTTTTGGACCCAACATTTTTGTACCATTTTTGTACCATTTTTTTGTTATTTATTTTTATTATTTGCAAAATTTTGTATTACCGTATATACTCAAACGTGGGACGACTCTAAATATAAGAATGATTTTGAAGAAGCCTCCTGAGAATTTTTTAAAATTAATTAATTTTTTAACTATTTTGTCATAATAAAGTTGCAAATTGACTAGAAAATTGTTGTGGATGTTGTAACTTATGAGCTAAACTATTTCCTTATTCCTTAAAATCACCATAATCATGGTTTTTGTCACTACCCTCTTCATATTCATGTATCGTTGCTTAGTTTTGGTCCTCCTCCCGTATTGCGCCGGCCTCTGACTTTTTAGTCATCTCTGGACGTTTTGCGCATTTAATTTGCGCTCTTAGTCTTTCAAATGACGCCACCTAAAAAGATTCTCTTCTGTGACTCCAGTTTTCCTTCCTGTTCCGATCTTATTCGTGCCCTCTGATTATTTAACAGTTCTGTCACATTCTTTAACAGAATATACTTGAAATTCGCGTCGTTTAATGTTCGTGTGACCAAGTTGTGAACTGCGAACTCGTACATCTCTGTTCCTTCGTTTCGTGAGTAACGTTGAAAGTTTTTGCTTAGACAATATCAGTTTATCATCCTTATCTGTGGTTGGTTACGAACGTTCTTCTATAAATGTGAATATTTCCATTTTCATCACCGGGAGCGGTAGCTCAGTGCATCAACTGATGTCACTGCAGCGCCTCTGACCGGGAGGTCCTGGGTTCGATTCCTGACGGCGGCAGGATTTTCGACACTAGCTTTTCAGCTAGGTCGAATTCAGTCGCTGTCTGGAGGAGAATTCTAGCGGCCGGCTGCTCTGATCGGTAGTTTTCCGTGGTTTCTACGATCAGCACTAGGCGAATGCCGGAGCAGTACCCTACCAAACGGGCCACGGACCGCGCGCGATCTGTCCTTCCCATTCCTTGTCCTATCCTCTCCCCTTACACACACACTTACACCAACATGCACTACACTACCACATATCCCGGGAGACCGGTCGGGAGCTTAGAGCTTGTCCTGGCTGGGGCGGTGCCCCGCTGGTGGGAGAGTCCTGGTTAGGGGGAAACCCCACTAGCCGACGGTAGTTCGGCGCCGGATCTCGTCATCCAGCGGGGGAAGATCACCGCCATCTCCCAAGAAAAAACATGCACTACACTAATGGGACTAATGACCAGAGCCGTTGACGCGCCCAGAAACACGAAAAAAATCAATCAATCAATCAATCCATTTTCATCTCTTGGAAAACAGATTCGCATTCGCCAGGCGTCGAGTCGGGAGTCCACGCGGGCTTGCCTATCTCGTAACGCGCTTCATGTAACGAAAACTCGATTGCTTCTCGCGCTTCATGCAACGATTTAGTATCTTCATTTTACGTTGCTTTTCACCTGATACAATACCATTCATTTGAGTTGCTTTCTTTACCGGCCCATTCATTCTGAAATGTCCGGCAAATTCGCGGTGGATGTCGAGAATACGTCCGCGAACATTATTAGGTACTAGTGAGAACCCGTCAAAATTTGACGGTGAGATCTGAGATAAATGTAAAATACTGTACCCAGACTAATGTTCACAATATGTTGCATTGTTTGGATCTTGAGGGTATAACGAAGATATTCTGTGATAAGGAGTTCCCAAAATTTTGAACACGTATGGCCCATGACCAGGTGGCAATGCAATATCGACACAAAAGATATAGTACTATTATACTGAAGGATATTATTTCTAAAGTTTTTTGATGTGTCATCATCTCCTATAAAAACTGTTTGATTTCTTCTGGCATATTGCTCGAAGGTATACTTATTTTTCCATTTAAGCAACAGAGTAAATCGTTTGCAGAATTTCTCTCACATGGAAAGTACAAAGCAGAACAAAACTGACATTTCATAGACAATAACCCAAAAGAAAACGAAATGACCTCACTATCACGACACCTACGCTGACTTTCTCTTTCCCTGCGTCCAGTTAATGTACGTTTGCGTCTTTTGGGGCGCGTGGACAACGATTCGGAATTTGACATAACCTGTAAACAACTTCACTAAAGTACAACCGAGCAAAACCCACTGTGCGAATGTTCTCTACAAAATACACCACAGAAGCAAATACATGCAAACTGTCAACACCACAATGCAATTATTACACTGAAACAAAACCTTGACGAATTGTAAACAAATTTCAACAATCAAAACAAAACATCATGCAGCGGGACTCACATCTATGGATTCATGTATATCGATTTTGAAATTGCCACCCTTTGAAAGAAAACAATTGACTATTGATAAGCGTACTATTAAAGAATGATTTAATTAATTAATTTACACAGTAAATGTTGGTGAATCAACACAAACAATATCTGATAACACATCTAGGGATCATATTCTTTCATTTAAAAGAAAAAATACAACAATCGGTTCAGTAGAAGCTCTAAACGAAGCCATGGCAGAATACCTTATTTTTTTAAATATATAGATAGATAGATTATAGATACGCGTTATATTTTTATCGTCTTCGCAGCTTATTGTTACGTCAACCATCAAGTTTCGTGTCATGGAAAGGCCGTGTAAAGACATACTACATACTTACCGACTAGGCTTAATCTGCGAATATAAGACGACCTCGTATTATTCGGGTAAGATGTTCAGAAAAAAAAACTCGTCTTATATTTCAGAAAATACGGTATGTAAGTAAGTATTAGAGTGCAAAATACAAATTTGCTTTGTCCACATATATGAATGTTGATTCAAACCATTTAAGTTAGAAACTAAACTTATATTAGGTACCTATTAAACGATGTTACCTACAACTTTTCAAACTTCTGCACTTGCAGGAATGAAATGACAATTGAAGGGATACATTTAAGCATATAGACAATATTCCCTGCTGAAATGCTGGTTTATTTCACATAGTTGATTATTAACTTATTACAACCATTTATTTTCTTCTTGTATCATACTAATAGGGGGTATTGTGTTCCTTATTTTATTTTGAAAGTGAAAATTTGTTAAAATGTAGATTTCTAGAAACATTAAAGTATTATAAAGAAATTTTTATATTTCATTTTCATTGAATATTTCTTCAATGTAATGATATAATGATGATTTAAGCCATTCTGACTTTCGTAATTTGCTCAAATTTGTTGACTGTTATAACAAATATTATGGAGTGTTTGTGGTATTTGAGAGAAGTGTTAATTGCAGAATGTGTACAAGAACTTGCATAGTTCTTGATGTGAAAGACAGCACACATTGTCCTGGAAATATTTTATCAAACAAAATTCATTTTATTAAAATGTTATATTTTTGTTGAAATTTGCAACAAAATATTCTATCTTATGAGTAATTCTTGAAACAATTTGAATATTCACTTAAAAATTTTTTAATGGTTAGACACACGAGAAATGTAATGTCCTAATGGTGGAATAATTATCAGGGATAGATTAAGGAATAACAAATCTAGTGGGACCACATTGTGTAATATTTTTACATAATTTATGTATAATGAAATATTGTGTTGAAGTATTGTGTACTAATAGTTTAACTTTTTGATGATACGATAAATTATTTCTTATAGCTTTCTAGCCAACGTTTGGCCTAACATTAATTATTTTTCTCTTTTCAGGGAGTTCCTCATTGCTGTTAAGTCTCCTGTAGTTTTCTGTCACAATGATGTGCAGGAGGGAAACATTCTCCTCAGAAATGGTGACAATAATGACAGCAGTGAACAAATTTCCCAAAATGATGATCAGTTTGCAGAAAGTGAACATCAATTGGTTGTAATAGATTTTGAGTACTGTGCTTACAATTATCGTGGCTTTGACTTTGCCAACCATATGTGTGAATGGATGTATGATTACAGTAATGCTGAACATCCCTACTTTTGGGCTCGTCCTGAAAATTACCCAACAAAGGAACAACAAGTATGTTTGCATTTTGTATACTGAAATTCAAGCTAAGAAATTTCATTCAATCCAATTATGCTTGTTCTCATAAAATAAGTTAGAAAGAGCAGAAAGCAAAGATTAATTTTTGTGATTGTGATATTTGTTTCTCTGCTTGGAACTTATTGATCTTAAAATGACACGTGAACTTATTTTAAGAAATCTTACAACAGAATTTATTTGTCTATAAAAATAGAGCAGCTATATTTTAAACATAATACTTCATCACACTTGAATGTATATCATGTATGCTGTTTTCTATTAACTGACCCCTTTGACAACATATCATCAGCCTAAAAGAGAAATTCACTATATCCAAAAACATTTTGGAGTTCAAGTTGATTCTGTTAAATTTTTCTATTCAATAACTTTCACTAGAGAAGACATAAAATTGGTTTTCACACACTTTCAAATGTAACGTTGCTTTTAAGAAACCAAAAATTTCAGTTCTATGGATTTTTCCTGTATATTTTCATTGTTCTGTTACTTAGATTAAATAGCATAGTTGTCACTAATTTGGTACATCCATACTCTAGGACTTACGCAATTGCACAAATCAAAAGAATAGAAAAAATTTGACTTATAAATGTAAATAACACAAAACCATAAAAAAATGACTTAGTGTGTTTCACTTGAAATACACCAACATATAATAAATTTTAAACACAAAGTCTGTACGACTTCAGATTTGGTGGTTTTTAATGACCTTTGTATTGTTTATTATATTCCATTTGTGTTTTGGTTTTAAACATTTAATATACTATCTAAAACTATTGCTCTTGTGATTATTATTATTATTATTATTATTATTATTAGTAGTAGTAGTAGTAGTAGTAGTAGTAGTAGTAGTAGTAGTAGTAGTAGTAGTAGTAGTAGTAGTAGTAGTAGTAGTAGTAGTAGTATTGTTGTTGTTGTTGTTGTTGTTGTTGTTGTAGTTTCTAGTAATAGTGAATTTTCCAGGAGCTGTTTTTTGAATCGTACTTAAATACAATACAAAAAGAACAACAAGTAATAAATGATTGTGTGGCTAATTCCTGTGATGAAATAGAAAAAATGATGTGGGAAACAAAAGCTTTCACACTTGCTTCACATTTTTTCTGGGGTCTTTGGAGTGTTGTCAATGCCACTGTTTCCAAAATAACATTTGATTACTGGGTAAGCTAAGACTTGGATTTGTCTGTACAAAATAAATTTGGGTGATTTAAAGCAAGCATTATACTTCATAACAATATAATATAATATTTCTTTATATATTTGCTTTGTATCATAAATATATTACTAATATGTTAACACTTTATTATGTTATATATTATTGAATAATGATTTTTTTTCCTTTTTTCTTCTTCCCCCCAGGCATATGGAGAAAACCGATTTGAAGCTTACTTCAAACACAAATCGCTCATATTACCTACTGAAGACTGTTCTGATGTTAGTTCACAGTAGCTAATGTCAATTTTATCTTTTCTGCTTCATTCCATGCTCATCACGTAATTGAAGTGATCCTACTAGACTAAGTTTTTTTATCTTATTTTTTGTTAATTTTTTAATGTGGAGTGCCTCTGTGAACATTGTTTTGATAAATACTGTACATTAGTGTATTTTCTAAAGGTATCATATTTTGTTATGATACGATAGCACTGTAGAAAAAGTACTCAATTTTGACAGGGTGAGGTAGCACAAATGAATCATTTACAATTTCAAGATGGTGGTTCATACATGTGCCTTCCAGCATAAAAGCTAAACATTAAGAGGTATAAGTTAAAAATTTGTATATTAAATCCTCAAAGGCAGCAATGAGCATAATATTTTCATAAATTGTGTAACATATTTCATTAACATATGAAAGAATGTGCACACAAGGTGATGTGCAGGATAAGGATGAAAAATGCTATGTAGGGAGAAAATGTCATTTTCTTCTCTGTTTTAAATATTTCTACGAAGGCCCTTACTTAATTTTCTGTTTGTTGCTATTTTAAATTGAAATTTAGATATTTGAGTAAACAATATTTTGTCATAATTATTTAGACAATCAAAAATGTCTATTAGTTACTTTAAAATTAAAATAAAACTTTAAAAATACATCTGTTTTTATTTTAAAATAATTAATAGACATTCTTGATGTCTAAAATAAGAGGGACAATCTTTTATATACACTTTTTTCTTGAAAAATATTGTCTTTCTCTAATAGTCTTTTATTTCAATATTTTTAAATATATTATGAAGTCTTTTGTTTGGTATTTTCTATCTCATTTCATTATAAATCGCAGACACATCACTTATTCTTTTCTCTTTCTCAATGACACTTTCCTGATAGCCCCTTTTAATATAAGTTCTGATATACTGTAATTTATATCTTGATAATTATTTAATTTGTTAAGTAATTTACATGTGTAAATTTATTTATCCATAAATTATTTTATTAATTAATTTTTTTCAAAAATTATTATAAAGTTGTTGGGACTTGAAACATTGCCTCGGTAAAGAGTTCATCAGATTATTTTCACTTGAAATTAACTTGATTTTGTAAATCATTATTAATGTCTCATTTGCTTTGTTAATTGAATTTTTATGTTAATCCGAATACAAAAACATTAATAAAAATGTTCAGTATTTATTGGCAACTAAATTTGTAAATGTTGTAAACCTAAGCATGGTCTAAAGAAAAAAAAAATTTGATAACATTAGGGAATCTGATTTCACAGAAAAAAGTTCAGCTGATTTCTATATAAGAGCTATTAATTTATTAACCAATTAATAAATTAGCAGCAGCTATTTAGAAATTAATAATTATCATTATGAAACATTCATTGGATGTTATTGACTCATTTATTGCAAATGAATTCTTGATAAAAATTTTCATAAATTGTATGACTGGTTATTCTAATACTTCTGGTAATTGTTCATTTGAAGATAAATGGTATTATACAAAAATTAGCTCTGCAGCAAAATAATTTTTATTTTGAAAATGAAGATTATATGTTTTGGTTATAATTGTAAATAATTTATTTACTACTCTACTTCTTAAAATTTGAGTCCATAATCTTGTTAAGAGTGTAAATATGCATCACATTTGTTATTGAGAATACTCCATTAATTTCTTTATCTGATCTAATAATTTGGGGGAAAATTTGTTTTGGGGAAAAGATCTCCTTTCATTTTTTATGACTTATGAATTCAACCTTGTAATTCATAAATTAAACTGAAGTAGTAGCAAATATTCATCACCACATTCAAATCAAAAAAGCTCTCCTTCAAAATTAAATTATAATTAGCATTTCCTTTATAACAGATACAGTGATGAAATTTATAATTTATTGAACTTGTCTGAATTATGAATATTGGATACTAATACTGTAAGCTATTCACTATGTGTTGTTTCTCATTCAAATATTTAAATTATCAATGACCTCAATGATTTTCAAGAATAAGTCTGATTAGTAATCGCATCAACAATTTTGAAAATTATCAAGTAGTGAAAGATACTATCAAAGGGCTCAGGAGCATATTGCCATTCCATTTTAAATTGAAATTGAGTTTTGAGATAAAATGTGTTGCTTCCTCTGACTATAACTACAAGGAATCTATAACAAACTTTATTGAAATTTTCTGCCATTTGTTGTCGAAATCAAATACTATTTATTTACAGAGACACCAAGGTTGAGAGCTGTACAGTTGGCCTATTTACCAAAATGTGGTATAGGATGTTTCGAGGCCCTCCTATAACATTTTTGAAAAATTAATTGAAAGGGTGAAGAAGGTAATTTTTGCAAAAGAAAGATATCTATTTTAGCTTTGTCATTCTCTTCATCAATTTGTACAGTAAATAATGTATTCTGTGTGTATCGGATCAATACACTGTTAAGCAAGTATTGTTTGACTCCATAACTCAGTCAGCAAGAGCACCTGACTAGGCCAATGAAAGATCACAGGTGCAGATCGTGATTGTGGCAAATATTATTCTCTGGGACTGTCCATTTTCCATAATTTTTATTGTTTAAATAGAATTGTTAAGCTTTTCGATATAAATCTTTCTTTACAATTTCTGATCATTCTTCTTCATTTTTTTTCGTTCTCATTCCATTTTTATATGACCTTGTTATTCTTCAAAATTTGTAATTTTTCAATAATTTATTTGTATTTTATTTTCAGTTTGCTAAAGGTCATGATTAGATGAACATTTATTAATTCCCTTTTTTTGTGCTGATCATTATGTTAAAATTCTATTCTTGAATAATTTTCTTTTCATTTAAAACACCAGCCTCAAAAGGTAGTTATTATCATCTTCAAATGTCAGGATTCCTCAACCTCTTCAAAATAGAACTCTTGTATTTCATTTTTATAGAGCTTTCATCTCAAGAGGAATTTTTTAATTGAGTAGGTTTTGAACTTGAACTATGAAATAAGTATTGCAATGAAAGAATGATTTCCAGAAGAAACTTTGTATTGTTGATCATTTTGAGGCGTATTTAATGGGATTGTCAGATGGTTCCACCTACTCAAGAGCAACATTCATTCCTTTTTAAATGCTGACTTCATCAGTTCTTTTATTTAATTCTTACCATGGCCAAATAGACATTTAGCAACAAAGTCAATTCTCTGCACTTAAGGCCAGTAACTTTAAACACTAATGAATGTAACCCAGATTATTGTACATCTTTTTGGAAAAGAGCCAATTGCACCAAAATGTATAATATAACTTGTGCATTGAGACCTTTCCTACAACACATTATGCAGAAGAAAATGGTTGTGTATGATTTACTAGAAGTAAGTGGATATTTCTACAAAGAATTGAAAGATGTTTATACTATGAATTAATTGTGAATATGTCAGTGGGAAATGTGATATATAAGGAGATAAATTGTTTCACTGACTAGAGAGTGAAATATACCATTTAATTGAGTATGCTGCTCAATTTAAAATCTTATTTATTTGATATCACTGTTCCCCAGTTCTACAGTTGATGGTTTGTTTGCAAAAGTTTTAATTTTGGGGTGAATGTGAAATTATATATTACAGTTGTGATATAGATCTATTTTGTAAAACTACATCGCCAAATTATTGTTCAAGCTTTCTTGAATTGTTGCTGCTATGCCATGTATATAAATTAAAACAATATAAAAAATGTTTATCATTTGTCTGTTATGTATATTCTGTACATTTCTCTGTATACATTTTAATATAGGATATTATCACTATTTTATTATTGATTGTGTTTCGCATAAATTTGCATTGTCTTGTATATAAATGAAAATTTAATGTTAATGAGGACATAAGAACATGATTTTTGCTGTATTTTCAAAACTTTTTGACTATGATCATCAAGATGAGTAATCTGTTAAATGTTTTCTATGTACAAAGTCTCAAATTTTTTCTAGTATTAACATCAATGACTCGGATATGAACTCTGATTTGAAAGATTCAGTATGATACCAAAATATTGAAAACTTAGTTTCTAATATTGGCAAAGATCTGACCAAAAGGCTGATAGAAAATAGACACACACACACACACACACAAAAAGAAATTCTATTTTCTTTAGAATCCTGATACTGATACTTGTAAAATAGTATTAGTGATGGTCATTTATTCAAGATTTCTATAATTAGAGATTCAAAATAGTTTCTTAAACAAATATATTTCAAAGAATGTTAATGAAATTTAATATACTAACATACAATTGTGAAAATAAATTATACACGACACTGAAGTGTTATGAAATTATTTGAAATTTGGACAATGTCATATTATGTTCAGATGATGATCATTACTTTTTCCATTGGTTTGTTAAACAACTGAAAAAGCTTATGAATATTTGTGAAGAGTTAATGAAATTTAAATCGGAGACAATTTGGAAACTTATCTTCTAATATTACCCTTTCATTGCTTATCATGCTTTCTATTTATTTGTACTGTCAGGTAAATAAAATAAGTTAATTATCTAAATATTTTCCTCTTTATCCTATATTGTGCTCAAAAACTTTGTCCCTCTCCTATAAGAGAAGTTTACCCAATAGTGATGGATACAGAATAGAGTGGCGAATCCTCAACCTTATTTCAAGTACTACACCGCACTGTATGGAAGCTACCTCTACCGTTGTTGTCTTTTATTTTTTTTTTAAAGCTTTTCTGAAATCCCAATACTATGAAATTCCGTCCTTATTAATTGTTCTACGAAAAGACAATTACACAAACACCAACTTCTGGATCATTAACACACCATTTTCATAGAAACTTGAGAGAATCGTAACTTAAGAACGGCCAGACAAGGACTGTTCACCGCAATATTTTGCGGTACCTACTCACTGCCGAGACAAGCACATCCTCCCCTCTCCCTACCCTTGAAACATGAAGAGCCCTAGGTTATCGCGGCTGGCATGCGGTGCCTTCCTCTGTGCTAGCGAATTCTCTGAACAGTTTTGAAACTTCTCACTCTTAACCAGGCGCGGCTCGTCATTAAAGGCTGTAAGGCGGAGCCTCCCCTACAAAAATCGCCGCCAAAAGAATGTAAAAAATATTTATAAATGTATTTATTTATTTATTAATAATGGCTTTCTGAGTTATATTATGTAATAATTATATCAAAATTTTTATATGACAGTGCTACAACGCTCGTTCGTAATGCATTTGAAGCTGTTGACAGGGAAGAGAAAAGCGTTAGGCTCCCACTTCATTCTGCCATAAGCCCCTATGTAAAACGAGGAGGGCGTGACGTCATGCATTCACTGCACAGGCTTACGGGCGGACGAAGGCTGCGGCCTGGCAGCCTTCAAGGATCAGGACCTGGGCGCGGCCGAAGCTTGGGTGGGCGTAGGGTGTGAAGAACGGCGTGCTCACCAGATAGCAACACTATGCAGCTCAGTGAGAAGCACTGAGCATTAACTAGTTGTTCAAATACGCGGTAGGATCGCTACTCCTTTATCGAAATGTGTATACAAATACATTAATTAAAAACCAAGTCCTAATGAAAAACGTAGACAAAACTCTGTCAAAGAACACGTTCCCCTGCTGTCCCCATAAATGAAAATCTAGTACTACCCCCGAATTAACTTCATGAACTGGCGGGAAAATCGACACGCCCTGCTTTCTGAAGTGCCGTTAGGTACGCACCACAGAGCAGTTTTTGTATGGTACGAAATTTAAGTGGTTGTCTGCTGTCTTGTTAGCGGTGTAGGTGAATTGTTCGTAAGTCATAGTGTGCTAGTGTAGCTGCGTTTGCTTCATTTGTGGTGTTGGGTAGTTTTATGGATTTTATTGGTGTTGGTGTATTTGTTGTAAAATGAATTCAGTGAACAATATACGTGGTAACAATTTGGATCTTCATTCGAGGATACAGGTGAAAACCCTTGCAGAACGTTGTTTTTCCACTCTCAAAAGGATGAAAACCTTCATTCGAAACACAATGAAAGATCGACTGTGTGCGTTGGCAATGTGTTCCATTGAAAAGGAGTTATTGTCATCACCGAACTTCAATGAACTCATCATAGACTACTTTGCAGAACAGAAAGAGAGCAGAGCTGACTTCATTTATAAACAAATAAACTAACGTAAGCCAAATATTATAAGTATGTAACGTTAACATAGATGTGCTGCGGTGCACCCCATCCCCAGCAATTAAACAGTTGCAGCCTACCCCATTTAGAAAACCACGAGCCGCGACTGTTCAAGATTCTTTTTTATCGAAGGTAGAAGTTGGTCAACGTTCAACCAGGGCTGAATGCGGAACGGACAGAACTACGCCAGCTGGCTTGCCGGATCCGCTCGTAATAGTTCCCAAAAGGACCACAATTGGTGCGCTAGAGTCGCCGAACGGTACCGGGCCTTTCATATACGTGGTAACAATTTGATCTTCATTCGAGACAGGTGAAAACCCCGTGTAGTTCGTTAGCGGTTTTCCCACTGTGCTGGATGAAAACCCTTCATTCGGGAAACACAATGAAAGATCTGACTGTGTGCGTTGGCAATGTGTTCCATTGAAAAGGAGTTATTGTCATCACCGAACTTCAATGAACTCGTCATAGACTACTTTGCAGAACAGAAAGAGAGCAGAGCTGACTTCATTTATAAACAAATAAACTAACGTAAGCCCAATATTATAAGTATGTAACGTTAACATAGATGTGCTGCGGTGCACCCCATCCCCAGCAATTAAACAGTTGCAGCCTACCCCATTTAGAAAACCACGAGCCGCGACTGGTCCATACCTCTGCACCATACAAGAGGACTAGAACTGACATAGTTCTGTAGAATTTAAGAAAAGTGTCTTCTCCTATTTTCTTTAGCAGATGTTGCTTCATTGTGCCAAGTAGCTGCAGGAATTTAGAGAGATTTTGTTCTGGATCTTTAGAATGCTCATATGCTATATTGTATCCAGTGACGTATACTGCTTTCATGCCTTGGGCTACCGCTGACCTTAAGAATAAACTTTGAATATATAACTATATAATGTTAGAACTTGTACTACTTTTATTATACATCTATATATAATCATCAAACACATTCATTTTTACAATTTCGCGTTATACGAACGACGATTGAAAGGCTTCTCTAATAAACGCTGTTCGATACTCATTGTCAACAGACAAACTTTCCAAAGTTTGCTTTCACATTTTTTCAAAATATCTTGCGAAATATCTGACAATAGTTAACTTTTACACTATCACATACTTAATATGTTGCAATTTTAACACTTAAAACACGCTTAATATAGTCCATTATGCATTTGTACACTCACCACCAATCGTGTGTGTCGTGCACAAAAGCGCACATCTAATTTACTGTCCGTTTACTGCCCACTGTCTCCGATCTGCTGCGAGTGTGTCAAGAAACCGCTCGGGAAATCGGCAACCTGAGCCCTTGGCTGGCCCTTTTTTACCAGTAGGATGGGAAGTGAGTCATGCAACGAATGCACGCTGTGTGGACTGTGAATGTCGCTGAGTGCCAGCGGTTTCTTCGGCGTTGCCACCTCTAAAGAGAACATATTACATAGAAATTTGAAAAATGTATGTCACTGAAAAAGAATGTAGCCAATAATTATTTTTAATATAGTATATCTTGTCAGATTTTTGTTCTCGTAATTTTCTCGGGCCATCGCCGATAGCCTCGGTAGCCCACAGTATACGCCACTGATTGTATCCTAGATAATTAAAATTTGAAACTAGTTCAATTACGTTATTATTTATTTCGATCTTTTCTCGAAGGGGAAAGATTCTTTTAAAACCCATGACTTAGGTTTTGGATGTGGATAATTTTAAATTAAAATCTTTAGCGATGTTAAAAAGACTAAAGAGAGCTCTTTGTAGATTTTCTTCCTAGTCTGCTAGGATAACCTGGTTATCTGCAAATAGTAATGTATTCAAGGCAATTTTTTCAATAAAACTTTTCAATTGACTCTCCAATCGCCTAATCACATCATGAAAATATAAATTAAAAAGAATGGGTGACATGGGACACCCCTATCTCACGCCTTGATTTATTATTCTGTGTTCATTAATTGGTTCATCTCCTATGTTTACCTTTATAGTAATATCCACATACATACTACGAACGGCTCTTACTAAATATTGTGGAATCCCTCCTCGTAGCAACACCTCCAACACTTTTTTTCGATTAACAGTGTCGAATGCCATTTCTAAATCTACAACTGCTAAGAATGTGGGAACATTATACTCCATGCTTTTCTATTATCTGTGAGACTGTAAATATGACGTTTATAAAGACCTGCCTTTCCTCAACCCATTTTGCTTGTCAAATAAGAGCACCTACGATTTAAAATTTTGACGTATATTTTGCAATTAGAGTAGTTCTTCCTATCACCCTTTGTATACAAGGGGATGACCACAGCAGTCCTCTATTCTTCTGGGATGTGGCCATATATCCAGCAAGTACTAAGAAAGTCCAGTAGCTCTAAGGAAAATCTTTCAGATGCATATTTCAAGAGTTTATTGTTGATATCTGACCCAGGCGCTTTTCTATTTTTAATGTGTTTAAGACCCATCCATTGTTATCAGGTCAACTATTTCTTCCTTGAAAGCTATTTCCCCTTCTGGCTGGTCCTCACTTGTCCATAGATTTGCAAGATAATGAAGCTTCTTGTCATCCAAATTAAGTTTTACAGTATCTTTCTCGTTCATATTAAGTTGTTTTGATATTTTGTAGGCTTTTGTCTGTCTCTGCAGATCGTGTTTCATTTCACTAAGAAATGTTTCCCAGCTCTGGCGATTCATACGCCGCACTTCTTTTGCTGATATTGCTATAGCGGCCGGATTTTAATGAAATGTGTTTTTTTTTCTTTTCAATATAGAACAATGCTGTTTAATATAGAGATTAATTTTATGTTATTACAAAAGGAAATTACCCATTTTATATGCCATTTTTTGCATTTTTCGTCTAATAAATCAGTTTTTACCTTTTGCATAGTTTTTTAATACATTTTTTGCTGATTTCATCGATTTAAAATCATTTTAATGATACTTGCTTCAAATAATATCTATGAGATGAGAAAAAGGTTGTTCACAGAATTCCTGAGTAGCCTATTCGATTTCTTCGCTCAGAAATTTAAATCTCTGCCGTTGTGGGTATCTAATCTAAGGTTCCCTTGTGACGAATATCAGCGCCATTGTCGATTCAATCGATTTCAGGATAACTAAAAACAGATTTCCTGATAAAGAGCAATCCAAACCGAAAGTTTGAAAGCCGAGTTGACTTGAACGAACAGAAGCCTCGATTACATCAGTAACGTATCCAACAGCTTGAGTTGTTCATCTAAATTGGTTTTGCTCACATTTTTTGCTTCATTTTTCTTTGTTTTTAGGACATTTTCAATACATTTTAAGCGCATTTTATTGTTAATTTTTGGCGATGATTTAGGGCGTCAAAATCCGCTCCCTACTGATTCCCTGAGCCTTCATTCCATGTTCTTAGGACGCGGTTATTTCTTCTCTTCCTTTTCCCCAAAGCTTCTTCTGTCGCTTGCAAGATGACACGTTTCAGATTATTCCTTCTCACATTGATGTTTTGACTTTCGGACACTTCACGTGAGTGTTAGTCATTCTTTTTTGGTAAAGATGTCTTATACTACTTTCCTGTAACAAATTCACTCTAAATACTACTTTTCGTGCTTTTGTTTTGTTTACAGGAGAGTAATGATATTTGTAGTGTAAAAGTATTTTGGATATCAGTAAGAAATGATCAGTATCCTCTGTAAACCCTCATATCTTCTTCTAAAGAGCCCATTTCCTTATTAACTAGCACGTAATCAATAATTGATCGTCTTCCTCCTACACTCCAAGTTGTTTTGTGGATTTCTTTATGGCGATGACGAAGTGTTAGTGATCTTCAGTGAATATAATGATGCAAATTCCCTACGTGTTTCCCTTTTTTTATTACAGGTTTCTTCTCTATTTGTACCCATTATTCCGTTGATTGCGGCAATTACAACTCTTGCATTCAAATCCCCGCTAACAATCAGGTAAACTGGGGCGAATAGGGACGCAGGGGTGAATAGGGTGCCTGGTTGACGCCATCTTACGAGACGGACGCATCTAGTTGTGCTCTTGATATTTTGTGATTATCTACTATTTTTTAGCGATTTGACTGTGCCTAGTGTGTTTTAAGTGCTTTCATTAATTGTAGCAGGTTAGCTGAAAATATAATTTCAACTGATTTTTTTGCTATAACCAAGAGAAACACAGATTACGAATTTTAAACGGACATTCAAACCTCAACGAACTTCAGATTTACGAGCTGGTGATAAGTGTCAAAACTTATTTACAGATCAGTTTATTTCCAATATTAAATCACTGTGCTAATTAATTTTCTGAAAGATTTATTGTATTTCTGTGACAAGTGACGATTCCGTTGTTTTGAACGTTACGAGAACGGTGTATCAAATTGTTTGAATTTGTGTTTCAAATCTTATTCTATATATCAAAGACAAACTTTAAGATAATCTTTTATCTAATTACGGTAAAGTATAATCTACTGATTGTATTAGACAGTTGCAGCTTAAGTGGACGAAGTTCTACGTAGCCACATTGCCAAATTTCGTAAGTACTAGCTTCAATAGATTTTGTGAGTAGCCTACCTTCTCGTTTCTATATTGAATCTTACTTTTTATTTATTGAATACACATCAATTTTACACTTTTAAAATATAAAGCTAGGTTCTTGTTGCTCTTATCTGGGTTTTCGTGTATTTATTCCAATTTTTATCACGTTCATTAAAACACTTCATGATATGGCTACTGCTCGTTCTACTCTTTTCACTCTCTACACTCTCAAAGCCCACCTTCTGAAAGCCTTCGCACACGTAAACAATAATTTAGATCAACATATCCAAAGGTTGGAAGAGGTCGTTCTCTACACAGACGGTTGGGTACAAGTCGGCAACACCGCGAATAATACCAACTATGCACCCGTGACTGTACAAAAGACACAGACACCGCATCCAGTCACAACTCAAAACAAATTTAGTGTTTCAGATTATGAAACAGATTTTCCTCGCCTTCCTGATCCTCACCACCCTTCTCTACCATCGACAAATTCATGCACAAACCAACGGAAACAAGCTAGGAAGCGCATCAAAACGAAAACACGTAAAGCTGCGCATCCTAGCTCACTTGAAAACAAAGACATTCCTACTAAGCCTAAAAAACAGGTACTCATTTTAGCTATTTTAGCTGACAGTCATGGTCGCCATCTTTCCTCCATTTTCAGTAGGAAGTTACCCTCCAAATTCCCAGTCTCATCTATTTTTAAACACAAACAAGACATTTGGTGAAATGGTATAATTTAATATTTTAAACTGTAAGATTGTATAATTCCAGAGAAAAAGGTGACGACACGATTATCTCTACTCCATAAACTGATAAATAGGTACTCATAGTGGAAGTAGAGATGTGATTTGGATGTGATATTGGATTCAGTTATTAGGCTCGATAGACGCATCAAATACACAACAAATAAAGCACTCAGGTCTTTATGTTTCGTTATGAGAATGTCTGAGAATATCAATTAAAAAGTGACTTTCAGAATATTACAATTCTCTTCAGTGATACCAATACATGTGATTTTGGTGTGGCGAGTTTGGTCACCATTTTACCAGAAGAGAATTAATGAACTGTTTGGGTACGTTCCAAATTAGCCATTCCTTGTTAGTAAGTGCTGAAGTAGAGCGTTTGCTGTCGTTATCTTGCTGAAATACATAAACAGATGACGTATCCAATTTATGTACACTTTCTTTGATATTTGTTTTCAAAATATGCATATAAGATCTTTTGTCCATCGATAAAAATTCCAAACTAATTCCATCAATAAGTTAAAGGTTCCAAATTAGCCATTCTTTGTGATTGAGTGTTGCCGTACTGTTGCTGTCGTTATCTTGCTGAAAGATATAAACAGTTGGCATTTGCAATTTTTGTACGCTTTGATTATTTCAAAATATGATTAAAAACACGTTTGCCAAACCTTTTTGCCAACACTTATGCTAATGATAAAATATACGTTTCCTACACCCTTCGATGACATACAGTCCGAAAGCAAAGATACATGCGCCTCCGAGTTTTACTGTGCCTACAGTATATTAGGGCTAATACAGGGTATTAGCTAATACAGGGTATTAGCCACGTCATTATCTATATTGGCTTTTCTCCATAGGTACCCTACCGACTCCATCGGAACCGAAAAGATTAATTTTCGTTTCGTTGGAACAAGCCATAAGCTTTGTAATTATTATAAGCATTACGTAATTATTTAAACTTTAAAATCTATATGCACACCTTGGTAAGATAGTCACAAGCCTTGTGCGATTTATTTAATTGTATCTTAAATGGAATATGTATGTGTTGCACACTCTGCACTGCTCTGCACTTTAATATTGCGGCCAGCTCAGTCCGCCAGCCGAATGCTCGAATCTGATACCCAGACGCGCAGCTGCACACACGCAATCTTTCTTGGTATACGTATCTTTCTTAGTATCTATCTTAGGCCCAACCGACGCGCAATTCGTTGATTCCCCCACCGGCTGAGGGCTGTGGGGGCAGACTTTGGTGGTGAGCAGACTTTACAATGCAACATTTCCAAGAATAATTGCACCATTTAATATATTCAATACATTAGCCCAGCAAAACACATCATAGTTTGCAAGTTTCAAATTCCTGTACAGCCTTATAAATTGTTTTAATTATGAGTTACGGATAGTCCAGTTTCATTTCAATCACATTATGTAAAAATGTCTCTCATTGATTGAAGTTCAATTCACTCGGAAACATCGTCGTGTCATCAGCGACTCGACGCATCCGGTCCGTCGACCAGTGGAGCTTGTAACACGCGGACGTCATATACTGTCGCTCCGCATATTGGCGTTTCGCGCCACTTTTCATAAAACTGTTCAAAGTTTGTGAGTCAACTACAAATTCACTTCTGTCGTGATGCTCTGTATACGCACAGCTGCATATTATATTAGCAATAATTAGCTTAAATTATGTTTGTAGTTAGTGTCGCGCGGTACCCGCCCAGTGCACGAAAATGGCGAGTGTACTCTGTACTGCTAATCAGTGAATCGCGCGTGAAACTTACTTATGAAACTTACGTCACAGCACCTTAACTGTGCTTGTGATAATATTCCAATGATACAATGCATAACCTTTAAATTGCAATAATCATGTCATCATCAATCACTAGCGCATACGAGTGCAGTGCTACCAACTACCACATTGATCATGTTCGTGTTTAATTTCATCAGTGTGTCATTGCTCTTATTATGCGCCCGAGGATATTGCGCAACCTTGCTCCAGTCTCGTCCCACGCGCTGACTGTCGCGCCGCCGGTGATGGTGATTGTACTCAGTCCTGTGCATTTCTTTTATTAACTGTAAATTCAGTGGTCAAGACAAAGTATGTCACAGGTGCGTAGAAAAACGTAGGAGGAGGAAACTACAAAGGATAATTACAATTAAAGTCTTTTAGAATTGCTATCCCAATGGTGTGAGGGGAGCAAAAAAAAAGACATGGGGATGACTGTTACTTTTGTACTTGTGATGCTCAAGGTTATAATTTCAAAAATCATAAGTTGATTAACTGTCCTAATCTTGAATCTTCTAGTCGTCCGGTACCATTCGGTCCTGGATTGGCAGATTCTCTGCCCTCTCGTGTCTCGGGCAGTACTAAGTGGAAACAGAGAAGCTTGTGTAGAAAATGATGAAACAGTGTGTTCGAACCAGGCAGTTCAGAGATCGAACCTGAGAGTTTTTCTAAACAGGAGTTGAATGACTTAGTGAGAAAACCTGTACTTACGAAAGATGCTGTTCAATTACTTGGCTCCCGGCTTAAAAACAAGAATTTATTACTACCAGGCACTTCTTTTTCATGGTATTGACATCCCGAAGCAGTTTTGTCCCTTACTTTTCAGAGGATGAGAATCTTGCTTATTGTAAAGACATTCGTGGACTGGTGGGCCAAGATGGTGTACAATATGACCCGAATCATTGGCGTCTATTCATAGACTCATCAAAACGAAGTCTAAAAGCTGTTTTGTTACACAATGTGCTTATGCTTCAGTTCCAGTAGGCCATTCGGTACATTTAAAGGAAGCATACAACAATTTCGGTAGTTCTAGAACGAATTCTTATAAAGAGCATAAGTGGTTGATTTGTGGAGACTTGAAAGTCCTCACCATGCTCTTAGGTGAGGTCTTAATCAGAGTATACAAATGTTTCTTATTTTTATTCTTATGGGATAGCCGTGACAAAAATGCCCATTGGAACAAAAGAGACTGGCCATCACGAGCTGTTGCCAGGTGAAAAAATGTAATTGGAAAAAGTTTGGTTCCTGCTGACAAAATCCTGCTCCCTCCTCTACACATAAAGCTAAGGCTAATAAAGCAAATCGTTAAGTTGCTCAATAAAGAAGGTGATTGTTTCAAATACGTAAGCTCAAAGTTTCCTGGTTTAAGTGAGCTAAGATAAAAGAAGTTATCTTTGTAGGCCCAGACATCAGAAAACTTTTTTGAGATCCACATTTTGCTCTTTATGGATGAGGAGAGGGAAGCCTGCAATTCTTTTAAAGAGCTTGTAGACACATTCCGTGGTAACGTAAAGATCCTAACTACAGATGTATCGTGGAACGCGTGTTGAAGGCTTTTCAAATACTAGGTTGCCAGATAAGTTTGAAGGTTCACTTCCTATACTCGCATGTGGACTATCTTTCGGAAAACGTAGGGAACGTCAGTTAAGAACAAATGAAAAGTTTCCATCACATCCAGGACTTCAAGGGAATGGAACGTAGGTAACAGAGTAAGTGGAACGTTAACATAATGATGGGCTATTGCTGGATGCTACATCGTGAATCACCTGAAGAGACATACACCCGTAAGCGCAAACGAAGTTTTCAAAAAAAAAGAATACGTTTTCTCAACAATAATTAAATATGCATCATTGTTTACTCTGGCAAGCTTATATCTGTTCGAAATAATGTATTTGGTATTGTTAATAACATGTAAATAAGTAAAAACTGTCGGCCAACTCTGTTTTCTAATGTTATAACTACTACCTTTAGAGATTGATCTCGAATTGAAAAACAAACTGTACGTGATAGAGAAAACTGACATCACATTCGGTTTCAGCTCACCAAAAAACATTAAGATCAGATGATATTATCAAATCAAATTTCGAAAAGTTTTCCTTTGTAGACCTTTATCAGTCGGCTCACTTCGATCCACCTGCAGATGTACCTTAGGGATAGAATCCGGGGCCATTGCCATTTGTTATTATAGAAATACCTGTCTAAGCCGGAATCATTCTGGTCCATCATTTTTTTCCGTCTTGAACAGGTTTCCAGCTTATTCAGGATTGCAATTAACGCTGTCGATTCAGAAAACGCAATCGTTCAAAGATGGAGTAGATTGTATGAGTAGTTTATCTCCCCCCAAAACTACATTTCAAATAAATGACGTCCCAGAAGAGACAATGAAAATTACATACGGAAACACACCACGGAGTCTCACGAAACAAAGTAAAAGAAATATTATTTTCTTCACATTTGGAGGACCAGCTTGATTCAACTGATTTAGGCTTTGGCTATTTGCGTAAGTACTGGTAAATACTGTGGCAATCACTATAGAAAATTTCTTTTAACTATTCATTGATTTTGTCTTTGTTTTTAAGGTGTCATACACTGGAGTTTTCCCAACTTTAAATTCCTTTATCGAAACCTCGACAGAAGTGTTTTGTTAGTGTTCCTACATTAATCTAATTTTCTCACCACAGGTTATAGTTTTCAATTTTCCAACTGCAACTCATCGAACTGGATGACAGTAAATTTTTTGAACCACTGAACGTAACTACGCATTACAAGATCTGTGTAAGGATCATTCTTTGCGTCTCTCCTTCCTTCGGGTGAAGGTCAGTGCTATAACAAATAAGCAATGTCTTTCGCAAGAGTGGCATGAAAATACGTTCGGACGATGGTAGCTGAGAAATGGATGAGGACACCTCTGAGTGTCTTGTGGTACGACGTCACACTTATAAGTCAATGTTTAATTTTAAAACAATTTGATTTTCATTTTATTCAGAATTTTTAATAACTTTGTACTAAATATTCCTTTCCGTTTCCGCATTAGGCAGGTTTCCAGCTTATCCAGTGTACTTACATTGAGAAATAGACATTTCTGAGATTTTTCCGGCAAAGTCAGGTTTCTGCCTTATGCAGATTAACCTTAAGACAGGTTTTACTGTACTACAAATGATTTCAATAGGGACTTGTCATAACTTACATAGATGACATGAAATTGTTTACTCCAATTAGAATGTTTGAAGACCATGTCATATTACAGAATGATGTACACACATTAAATAAGCGCTGTTCTGATAAACTTATCACATCAAATGTTTTATTAGATCAAAACAAATTATTTATAATTATACAATGAAGGGGGCATTGTTGCAATCTGAACCATTTATTAAATATCTGGGAGTTGAGGTTTAAACTACACATCAAAAATCGTTATCATGACAAACTTTGAGTATCATTTTCGTTTCTTAAAGAAAATCAGAAATATTGAAGTGTTACAAGTTTAATTTTTTGTGACTTCAAAATTGGAGTATGCTTCCATATTTTGGTGTTCACATCACAGGTTTGTGAAGTGCCTTCAAATTAACGAGCATGGACAATATGCTTGCCAAATTTAATATTCAAAGTTTATTTGCACAGCAGTAACTGTGACAGATCGTACTATACTGAAAGATTCTGAGAAATGATGTTTATTGCCTGTGTATCCACTCACAGATCTCATTGTTCATTCATCACAAAACTGTCTACAAACCTTTCTGGCTAACTGACGACTTTGGGTAATGACAACTTGTGATGTTAAGGTTTTTACGGACTCATAGTCAGTTTTATGCATCAAAGTTGTCAATTACCATGGCTATTACTAAAAGGGATTTTTTTCATTTTGTAATCTGAATTAAGGCCATAAACAGGTATATCCCATACATTTTATAATATAAGTAACACACAAATTATCATTTTTTAAATAATCTATTTTTACTTAATTTAATTTTACTTCCAGATAATTCAATTTTTTTATATCCCCAAGCAGCACAAATCATGAATACATACATTTTTTTAAAAAGTTTTTTTCTCTCTTGATGGATACATTAATACTTTTTCTCATACATTATTGCCTTTGATACGGAACTCAATATACACTACATTACTTACCTAGTTCGAGAAGATTGTGATGAGGGAAATATAAAAACAGTTGAATGATGCTACACATTCTCTAGAGAGGAATATGGAAAGGAAATATAAAAGACAAACCAGGTCAAGTTAACATCTATTAATTTTGTTAACTACTAAATCAGATTCCTTAAGATTCGGTAAAAAAAATAAAATCTTGTATGTACTACAAGCATTAACTGGCTTTCTGATGCTGTGTGATCATTAGAACCCTTAAATGGTAGTGGTATAGTTAGGAGGGGGCGGGGATCTGCCCTGGCGACACCATTTTAGTGGTGACACAAATTACAAAATTTTTTAGTTGTAATTATATAATTTTAATGATTTATTTAAAAATTATACATTTGAATGAAATTACAAATTAATTTGCGGCCCTTAAATCTAGAGAATTGTTTTTATAAAAAAATGCATTTGTTAATTACTTATACTTCATTTCAATTATTCTGAATTACATATGGTTTTGTATTTGGTAATTGTATTTTTAATAAATTTGTAAATAATGTATAAACCATTCAGTAAAAGATATTTTTATATTTAATTTATGGGAGAAGGGGAGCTATACCATTAGTTTTGCCTCGGGTGAAACCAACTAAGGCTACACCACTGCCTTGGTGCATAAATAACTTATTTTTCACAAAAATAATATGAATATCTCTTAGCTTTCTGCAGTATTGCAAAATCAAAACTTTTCACTGTACAATGTACAAATAAGCAGAATAAACGTTTCAAAATTTAATGATGAAAACATTTTGATATAATTTACAAATTAATTCTTCAATAAAGCTACAAGTTATTTACACAGGAATATTGGAACAAAACTGCCCTGCCTTTGCATTTACCATTTTTAAACAGGATTTTAAACTTGTACCTGGTCCACACTCATAAGTAAGAGGAAACATTTCACCCTCTGACCTAGAATACAAGGCATGAAGAATCTGTTCCCATTTCACAGGCTTGTATATCTGTTTAGGCAATCGTTCTGCAATATGCCTAGGATTTCTATATATATTCCCATCAACATTAGAATATACAGGAATCTTTGGACGCTGAATACAAATGCTCTTTAGGGCTTTTTTAAATGGTTCAACTGCAGGTCTCATTAGCTCAGTATGAAAAGCTCCTGACACAGGTAGAGTCTTCAATCGTTTTAATTTAAACTCAGAAGAATTTTCTTTTATGAACTTCAGGGCCTGCAAAAAAAGACAATTGATCAGAGGGAAACATTTCCATTTTAAATTTAGCACAAATAATTGCATTTTGGTGGTTAATAGTAACAGCGGTATACAAAGTAACACATTAACAACAAAAGGTTCAAAATTATTGAAACACTTCAACTTCAAATTATACATCAGAAATATACAACATCTATAATTATTCATACAGAGGAAGAGCAATATTTTAATATTAATTTTCTAGGATATAAAGGTAGATTTTGCTATACTATAATAAAAACAATGATCACGTACGTGGAAAAAATTATCAATTTTCGGCCAAGATGAGTACTTTTAATACCGTACGCAGGATTATCATTACAGCCTTCTTTTAAAATCTCCACAGGGTTTGGTAGAATGGGTTAACACTGTTTAATTGCTCTCAAAATTCACTACTCCAATTTTTTTAATATCTAAATATCAGAAGAGAGAGTAGGGTGATGAAATTAAGTTGTATGATCATGTATGATCATGTATGATCATGATCATGATCATGTAAAAATGTGTACTGCCACCCACAATTCTCCGAGAAAAACAGAGAATAAGACTTTCTCATGACTTGTCACTTTTAGATTAAGAAGAAAAGCATCTGACAGAAGTGGGACCCAATTCACAAGATTCTGCACAGCATTTGCTTGCATGATTATTAAATGTATCCAAATGTGTCAAGTATGATTATTAATTAGTCCCATACGTGTAATACATGTTATCTCCCAAGAGGCAGCGGTGTTCCTCCCTGCTGGAAAGTGAGACTTGGCACCAACCTACCTTGAGATGTTTCCCCTCTAGGTATCTCCCAAATGTAGTGCAGTGCATGTGTGTGTGTGTGCGTGTGTGTGTGTGTGTGTGTGTGTGTGTGTGTGTGTGTGCGCGTGCGTGTGTGTGTCTGCTACGAGGGCAGGGGAAAATCTTCCAAACACACTGTGGGCCCCGCACTCCGCAGCATGTGGGATTCACAATGAGCCTGTGCCTACCCTCTAAAATCCCATCCTATTCCTCCGATACCCTTCCTGCGTAACTGCCGTCAGGCATTGTAACACAGGAAGGGCAAATCGGCTTATCACCCTATGCTAACTGATGTCACGGGATACTCCTTTGCAGTCATTCTTCTACCTGAAGCTTCTTCAAAACTTTTGTGACAGAGGTGGGCTACCGCACTTCTCCCAATTCTCTTAGGAGACCAGCATCCTAGTGGCGATGGTATAAGGAGTCACAACCTGCATGAGGAGTTGGTGGAGTTCTTCCCTCTCCTCAATGAAGCACGGGCAGTAAAAGAACATGTGCTCCACATCGTCAACCAATTGGGCACAGGTTGAGCATGAGGAGTCATCGTCCAACCGGAAACGGAGTTGGTTTGCATAGTAGCACCCATGCTCCATTAACAACGGAGTCCTATAATGACCTACATTTCCGTGTTTCCTATGGGGCCACTTCGTTAGTCGGGAATAAGATGGAATGTCCATCTTCCAGTGGATGATAGAACCTATTCGCTATTGCCACGGGTTTATTGTCACCTTCCTCACTTCATGACGACGCTTCTATTTGTAGCTTCTTTCCCTTACATCAGTAGAGCCGGCCCTTTCTGTGCTATGACGGCTGGGGGGGGGGATGCTGGCTATCACATACATAGCGCCATAAGACACGGTGTGAAATGCCTGGGCCACCCTCAAGGCGGACTTTCTATACACTGACTTTGCACCGCGGGCGTACGACTGGATCCTAAAGGCATCAGCCCAAATGAAGACTGCATAGAGCAGCATAGAGTTATCAGAGCTAGACAGTAACCTCCGGCTACTTTGCCTTGGACCCCCAATGTTAGGCATACTTCGTGCCAAGACGGAGGCCACGCGAGACGCTTTCTCGCATGCTATATGCGCATGCTATCTGCTCGTCGAAGCGCAGTCTCGCGTCAATCTGGAATTTAAGTATTACAGAGACTGCTGGCAGATTATTTTACTGCCCCCTACATTTAGAGTAATATCCTCTTTCACTTTTCTGCCTGTCACCAAGACAGTCGGTTTTTTGTTCGGCCATCTGGAGCCCTACCGACGTTAGCCACTGCCGGAGTGCAGCAACAGTTGGCAAACTGCGTGACCTCTTCAGTATATTTGCCCACCATTACCACCGCAACATCGTCAGCAAATCCAATAGCCCTGGAGCCTTCCGGCAGTTGGAGCTTCAAAACGAAGTCATACATTATACTCCACAACAGCGAGCCAAGTACCGGCCATTGCGGAACACCACCCGAGATACCATAGGTCTTTACTCCGGTCTCTGTTTCGTATTGCAAAGTCCGTTCCTCAAAGTAGCTTCCGACTATGTTCATTATGTAATTCGGAACTCCCAATTTTTTCAATACAGCAAGTATGGAACCCCAAATTGCCATATTAAATGCAATCCAGAATAGAAGGTAACAATAGCGCAAAACTTCTTTGCTCCTCTTCTCCATCGTTTGCCCTCAATAGACTTGCGTGCGATGTCGATGACGTCCCTAATTGCGCCCGGTGTACTAGATCTCACCTTCCTGTAGCCATACTGTTAGTCCCTATGATTTCTTCGTGTAGGTTTCAAACCGTTTGAAGATGATCCGCTCCAACACCAGGCCTGCTGTATCCAGTAACCATATAGGCCGATATGCTGACGGGTCGCTAGGTGGCTTATCGCCTTTGGAAGAACCAGCTGCTGTTGCTTCCATCGACGAGGGAAATTCCCCTCTAGCATGCACGCATTACATGCCTCTAAGAATAAATCTGGTCAAGTCCTAATAGCGGTCTTAATAGCAAAATTTGGCACCCCGTCCAAACCGGGGACTTCGCAATCTTTAACCTTATCGCAAGCCCTTGACAGTTCGTCTAATGAAACCGTCGGAACCTTGTGTAGATCTTCAAGCGGATATCCAATGACTGCAACACATTCCTCTGGCGAGGATGCAAGGCGGCAACAATCTTCTCTAAGAAGACCGGGCAAGTCGGGGATGGCCTGGACAGAACCTTGAGCCACCTTATACCCCAGGGGGTCAGCATCCACCACATTGTCTAACTCTCGCCAGCAACGATCCAGCTTAATGGCTTTTGTGAAAGTTCTTCTGGCAGCCATGTGTTTCTCCTTGATTCGTCATAATTTGGGCGACCCCACCCGTGTTGCGCTAACCTAAGTGTGTAGTTGCATTCTTTGCTAAGTTCCACGATCATTTCAGTCCACCACACTGGAGGACAGCGTACTTTCCTGAGGCCTTTCGTCATTGACGCATCACAAGCGTCAAAGACCCGGTTCATAACGGTTCCCACCATATCCTCAGGAGTTTCCGACCAGCATGATGTTGCCTTCCATCATGGCAGCGAAAGAATCGCAATCGAACGCCCTGTGGTTCCAAGTAGCTCTCCTCCTATCCCATGCAGAACTCAACCTACACTTCTCCCTGACTTCATATACAATAGCTTGGTGGTCGCTGTGTATAATGATCGCTATCATCCGTCTAGCAACGCTATCACACGCAAATGTCAAGTCAACGTTGGAGCTGCGACCATTAAAGGTCGGACGCTAACCGTGTTGGAGAAGTAATGTCTAAACGGGTAAGGCTGTCGAGGAGAGCCATCCCACGTTGGTTCGTTATCCTGCTGCCCCACTCAGTGGCCCATGCATTAAAATCCCGAGCAATAATAAGAGGCCTTCGTTCTCTTGCATCATCCAATCGAGTAATGCTTGACGTGTAGTGAGAGCGAGTGTGTGTGTGAGAGAAAGTGAGTGTGTTACAGTGTGTGTGAGATTGATTGCGAGAGATTGTGTGTGAAAGCGTATATAAGTGGATAAATGAGGAAGAGGAAGAAAATACTGCACTGTTCATGGCTCGCTGTTAGAGTACTGCTCCAGGATTTTTCTGGGGTCTATTCTCGAAATTCGAATGCTCTCTTTCGCATACGAAATGACGTCAATTCGTATTTGAAACGCGTCGTTGTAATCTCGAGATTCGTATTAGAGAAAATCCAAAGAGGGCGTTCGATTTCACTCGAATGGTATCCCACCATTTGAATTAAAAAATCGTTCGCGATTTCATGCTATGGTATGTAATATCCTAACCTAATATTAGATTAACAAGTTTCGGACAATGCCTAATTTCAATAAAATATGTATTTTAGGAGCTGTAGAAAATGAATTGCAACGGGATGCTGTTGAACGTGGTCCAGGAGTGTTTTACCATACATACGATCCGTTTGAAATGTATGACAGGCAATGAGGAGCAGTGGAGTTAGTATTAAAACTCAAGTTTAGTTAACTTTAAATTTTTATCACACTGGTTGTTACCAAAATCCTGTAGCCAAAAATTTGTTTATGGCTGTGTCACTGTCTACTGCTTCTAGAGCAATTCATGTTACTGAAGATTTAAACAATCCCGGAATAATTAATTTGTGGGCCCATTTCCCCTGAAATTTACAGGAACTAAATGCAGCGAGACAAATTTTTTAAAAAAAATATTTTGTTGGAGTTGTTGGTTGGGTGGACTGCACACATATAGCATAATGGCCTCCAAAAATCATAGATGAAGGTGGTTAAGATATGTGTTCAACATATCTTAACCACAAGAATGACCATTCCCTCAAGGTGCATTGATAGGCGACTCATATCTTCACATCTTCATATCATATGCGACTCATATCTTCACATTCTAAATGTAAATGCCAAATTTCCAGGAAGTACCCACGATTCATTTATTTGGAGAAATAGCAATATTCAAAATTTATTGAAGAACCTGCATGAAAGAGATCATTGGAGATATTTTCTTTTAGGAGATTCGGGGTATCTTCTAAGGTCATGGCTGCAAACCCCAATTTCAAATCCTCAACCTAATACTCCCGAGGAAAGGTATAATACTCTTTACAGGCAGGTCCGAAGCATTACAGAAAGATGCAATGGGGTTTTGAAAATGAGGTTCAGATGTTTGTTAAAATACCGGGCACTGCATTTTTCTCCTGAGAAATCGTCAAAAATTGTAAATGCTTGTGTGATGCCAAATACATTTAACATACAGAATTTTTTAGTTTTATTTCTCGGTACTAAATATAATTGAAATATGTTGCAGAAAACACACACTGCTTACGAATTGTTCTTAATATCAAAACTTCTGCATTTAAAGAGCTTTATTAGCATATGCACTGGCAATAAAAAAATTATTAATTATTCTGTAAACACTGTGCAATGTTCTCTAGTGCTATAACTTGCTTCTTTAAAATTTTTAATTCCTATTTATAATACTTTTTCCCCACTAATTTTTGTTTTGAAACTTCAAAAATACCAGGTGTTGAATTTGCTGATTTCTCTAGTTGCTTCCCAGCCACTGTGCATTTCTGTTTCTTGTTCGTCTCTGTTGTAGAAGTTGAGTGAGAAGGTCCAGGAGCATCTGTACTCACTAGTTCCAGAAGATGCAAACATTATTTAATAAAATTAAATCGTCCTCCTCAGTAACAGATACACCATGGTCTTCAATTACTTCAAAATCACCCTGTTCATTTTTAAAAACAAATTCAGTGCTTGATTCTGCTGTTAAATCTAAACCTTTAATTGAAGTCTGGGGTACTGTTGATAAAAATTTTTCATCCACAAAAGTTTGGTGGTGGAGGTGGACCTCCTCCAGTTCTCTTCCTTTCATTGTTAACGATAGCCTGCTTCCCTTTCACAGCAGATTTCATGTCATGCCATGCCATGTCATGGCACATTGTGCCAGTGCTTCCAGTTCTCCTGTGCACTAGGGATGGCATTCAGCTGCACATCTAACTGTTCCCACATTTTTTGGGAATCTTTAACACTGCAAGTGGATGAGAATTTTCCCCTTGACAGAGCTTCATTTATATTCATAAAATCAGCAAGAACTGACTTTTGCTCCTGACAAGCGTGTGCATTTTTTAAATTGTGCTATTTTCTTGTTCTCTTACATATAAAATATACAGTTGTCAAATATAAAACACTTAAAACCTCAATACTAAATAACTATTATTACTCTAATTTCTATTTTACTGGCCTTAAAATAATACTGGTAAAAAGAAAAAGAGAATACTACAAAAATACATTGCCACATGCACATGACGCTGAACGAAATAAAATTGATAATTTGCATTTCATGGAAGATGGAAAATGCTTTCAGAGAGAAATCGCCTGTGCTAAAATAAACTTCTTCTTTGTTAGATGGAGAAGAGATAAAATTCAATTTCCAAAGTTGCCAAATACATGCATGCAAAAACTTTCGAATACACTCGAGAATGCAGTTATTCAAAATCAAACATTTGAAATTATTCGCATGGTTTTGAGAGTACAGCTACTGACCCTGATTGGAGAAATCATGGTAAACTACTGGTCGGAGTAGCCAATTGCTAGAATTCTCCTCCAAACAGTGACTAAATTAGACCTGTACTTCGAATTTTCTATGGTGGCCGATGACATTAGGACATAGTTACAACTCCCGCCTTATAAAATGAATCTTATTAATTAATATTGAGAACGTCCTTCTCAATGGAACAAGTGGCCTCAGAAATGTGCTTACCACTGTTAAAAAGATTCATTTTATAAAGCAGGAAGTGTAACTATGACCCAATGTCATCGGCCATCATAGAAAATTCGAAGTACAGGTCTAATTTAGTCACTGTCTGGAGGAGAATTCTAGCAATTGGCTACTCTGACCAGTAGTTTACCATGATTTCTCCAATCAGGGTCAGTAGCTGTACTCTCAAAACCATGCGAATAATTTCAAATGTTCGGCCACACTAGAAGAAACGACGTATAGCTTCTTAACTAGAAGCCAGAGCAGAAACCGTACCTAAACTAAGTTGGTCTTTCTAAATGGATAAGAATTTTATTTCTATTAATAAAGATGTAAAATGTGATACTGAGGAATTAAACAAAGTACAATTACCTCAACATTGCCAGCAATTACTTTGCAGTGTGGAAAAAGATAATTTGCAACACTACACACAGGATTTTCAATTCCACGTTCTTCACACCACTGTTTTGCACATAGGCAGGCATACCCCAAACGAGAATCAGGACCATAAAAAACAGTCATCATGCCACCAGCTGCAACATCACAGGCTTCCTGCATTGCTAGAGCCCGAATTTTCACTAATCTCAGAGCTGAAACATTAAAACAAACAACTATAAATGTTAATGATTGTGTCTCCAAGTTGAAGCTGGCAAGTTCGTGCAATTGCACAATTTTTGTTAATGATTTCGTCTTTCTGAAACTTAAAATATGTTTCCTGGTAAAACCCTGGAAGATTTGCATTCACTACAGCATTTTGGCACATGAATAAATTTATATTAGTATTTTTCAACTTTTTGCCTACATGATTTCAAATTTTATGTTTGCATAAAAATGATTAATTAATGAGATTAAAGACCGAATTCATGCTGGGGAAACTTGCTCAGATATCAAATGTTGCTGGTGAAGTAATTGATATGATAAATAATTGATGATAATTGAAAATTGATGAACTCTCGTCATGCATGATGGAATTAGTCTCCCCACAAACCAATTTCAGTATAGTCATAAATAGGCATTATGATTTCTGCGTTACCATGGATCTCCAAAATATAGCCAATGAGGAAGGTTTCCAGAGGGTTATAGATAAGCCAGCAATTTCGTTCTGTGACATCACTTCTGGAAATAGGAACTTCTCTTCACAAATGTCAATTTGGATCTGTAAGTATTTTTCAGGAGAAGCGATATTATGGCAACAATATCACCAAACAGCACAGATTCAGAAGACTGCTTACCTGCATTACAATTTTTCCAGTATTCCATTCTCGGTTGACATCTTGTTGAGGTCTTACATTTTTTAAGCTCAACTCTGATAATACTTCGGAAATATACCTCTGCTGTGTCCATATTTGAGTTTTGAATAATAGTCTTCTCCTTTAATCAGAGAACTGGCAACACAATGTATACATTTCATATTTTCGACTTGCTTGGACAAATTTTCATGTCTTCATGGCTTATGTCTTACAGTGGAACCAATGTAATCTCATTTCTTTACTTCTTCTAGAGTTCTCAATAAAATCTAATTAGCTCTCTATAACCCTCTGTCATTTGTCCTCATCACCTATATTTTTGAAAACCGACTGGAAATCCCTGTTAAACAACAATGTACCATTTCAGTTAAAACTGATTTTAACTTCTTGTTAGCAAGAATTGTCAGTCAACTCTAGTTTTCTCTAATACACTTGGACACTCCTAGTTCTGACAAGTAAATATTTGTTTTACAAAAGAACTAGTTTATACCAGTTAATACGACTGCAGTATCATGCTGTGAGGTGCAACAAATAAAAACTTATTACTCCAAGACAAAATATCAGTGGTACTAAGGCAGACGCCAGATGTAGAAAGTCAATTTTTTGTTATTTAATATTTTCATTATCCAGTTAAATAAAGAAGTGTCTTGCCAGAAACTATGGTGTGTTGGTTGAGAAACATTTATGAACTTACCGCATTACCGTTAAGACTAAATTTTGACAAACTGTGATCTTTGGAAAGCATCTTGTGAAAAATCAAGTTTTGTAACAAATCAGATTTTGTCTTAGTACCACAGATATAATGCATTTAGAAGTCATGTGCCATGTTTCAATGGCACATTCACATTCTAAAGTAATATTATATTTTATCATTTATTTGAAATAATTGATTATTCTTTAATTCAATATATCTTCAGTGATTGTTCAGAATGTTTAAAAAAATTATGAAATTGCTTCAAGCCAAACTGCAACTAATATATTTTGATCGGTTACTCCAGAAATATAAAGCTGCAACCACAGAATTATGAATTTCATATCGCTTCAAAAGTAATTTAAATGTTTTCTATTGACAATTTTCATTCTAAGCTACTTAATACACAAACATTTTTCTGAATTCTGATTAGTATCTTCAAAGATCAAATTTGTAACCTGATAGTCAAACTGAAAAAAATGTTACACATTGAGCTGTTCATGACACAGAAACTATTTCTCACACAAATTGTGAATCTGTTAGTTTTAAAAATACCTTCTGTAAATGATATAGCACCAGCAAACACCAAAGCTGTTATTTCACCAACACTGAAACCAGCAGTTGCAATACAGTTTTTTATGATGCCTGGCTGCTCAGCTTTCACTAATTCTGCTGCCGCATAAGAGAGAACAAAAACTGCCATCTGACTGTATTCTGTTCTATTCAGCTTCTCCTGTGGTCCAAATGAACAAAGATCTAGCAGATCATAACCTAAAAAGTCACTTGCTGTGTCGCATAAGTGTCTGACTTCAGGATAATTTCGTAAGGTTTTTCCCATTCCTACATATTGTGATCCTTGCCCTGGGAATAAAATAACACTTTCAACCTTAGAATCTTTATGTGATTGGAGCTCTTTCTCAATCTTCTCTCTTTCCAAACGCTCACATTTGGGATATGCAGGGCTGCTCCACGTTACATCAAGCTTTTTATCAATGCTAGTAACGGAATTGTTAAGCAATTCTTCTGCACTTTTTTCACTTTTACCAGTCATTTGAACTTGTGAACAAAGATAAATAGACCTTGAAGTCTTTAATTTCGAGAGAGATTTTCTGTATAGCCACTGTGAAAGGGCATACCGTACGTAAAATCTGCTGGTAGGTAGAGACATACTTTTAATTAATAACTTCCAACAATTTCAGCGAAGTGACGACAAAAATCTATCTTCACACACATATGGATTTGTCCATTCCTGCAAAAATGGGAAGAAGTTAATACAGCGTGTTATCTTTTCTACAAAAGTTTCGGGTATTCATGTTATTGCGATATGTTCTATACATCGTCAATGCGAAATGACATCAACTCACAGTTGCATATAATCGCAACTTCCTCACACGAGGTCAGCTAGAAACTCTGCCCGCCAAAGCAGCCACATGTAGTCCATGTACAATAGACTACGAAGCACCCATACTATGTTTATTTGTCTATGGTCATAGACAACCGTAGTCGGTGCTCTGTGCCATCAACTCCGACTCGAAGCCCCGCTCAGCAATTAGCATGGTATACTTATTTTTTTATTTAAGCATCTGTGAGTTGTGTCTCCAAGATGGAATGCGGCACGACTTTTTGCATTTTTCTTGGTTCTGCCACAAGATGTCGCATGATCGCCACTGTATCAAGCAGTGCTGCAGATCAAGCGACTCTAGCGGCAGGACTGAGAATGACGCAAAAAGTCGTGCCGAATTCCATCTTGGAGATACTACACACAGATGCCACGTTAGAAAACCCCAAGAATATTTCACCAAAGTCTGTCAGGGCGTTCCAGAGAACGGAATATTGTTCTCTCTTCGATCTTTGCAAAGATTAGTGAGATATCTGTTCTTTATCAAGAACACAACTGCCTTCAAAAATAGCGCTCCTGTAATCATTCGCTTTTGGAGAGTAGAATTACACAAGAAATGCGAAGTTTTCTTCGATAATTTTGTATTGGTTTTGAAGTTAGGTGCATGCCAGATCAGTAAATTTGTTGTTCCTGTTAAGCATACTTGCTACAATGCAAAAAGAAAAGTTTCAAGAAGTGCATTGCTAAAAGAGTGGTTTTATGAAGAAGATTCACGGCGAACTGGAAACGTATTTTTTGCCAGTGTTGTAAAAAGGTGCTATGCAAAATATATTTCTTACAACATAAAAAAACACTGCAACTCATGCAAAAAATGCAAATAAATGCTGAACTCGTGGCTCATTGCAAAGTCGCAAGCCTTTCACCACTGAGATCCGGGTTCGATTCCCGTCGAATCTCATGTGAAATTTGTTCCAACAAAACGAGTTCGGCTGCTTCACAAGGGCTAGTCCAACCCCTGTGAAGTGTCCTAAACCCTATCCTTATTCCTTCCTAATTTTGGCCGCTGGGTAGTGACGCAGGAGCGCGCGGTAGGAGGCGCGTACGCGCAAATGCTACCTGGCGGTCCTCTTGACAACCGACTACCACGAAACGCGACAGACAATGTTAACCCTTCTGCGTGGGATGCCGTGTCCTGTACGCGCCAGTCCTTTCACTTCTATTTCGGGTTGCCGTGTCAGGTACGCAAAGGGCCTCTTCCTTTTCTCGCGGGATGAGGTGTACGAACGTTTTGGGGCTATTCCTTTCACTCGCGGTTCGCGGTGTCTGACACGGAAAGTTGTTTAGTTCCATTACAACCGTGGTTGCCCGCGCTTGTCTTAACGCTAGTACGCATTTTTTCAGGTGCTAACCTGTAAAGACATTTTTTGTATTATTTTGTTATATTTCTACCAATTTTAAGTGTATCAGCCATTAATTTTTTTGCTCGCACCTGCTTAGAAGAATGTCGAAACGATTTGGTTTGACAGATGCAGCAATTGAGGAGGAACTTTTGTTGGAGAGTGACGATGACTCCAGTGATTCAGAGTGTTCTAGCGACTTGGATGTTTTGTTAGAAGACGAAGACGACTTGGATGTGACATACGATGCCAGCAGTAATCCTGTGTCTAATGCGTTTATTTGGGAAAACATGAACAATTATGGAGGCAAGAGAGAAACTTTTATTAGTGAACACGGACCGCAGAATGAAGCTCGCTCCACAGTGAATGTATTATCTTTGTTTAAACTGTTTTTTAATTTAGATTTAATTTCAATGATTGTTCACGAGACAAACCGATACGCTGAACAGTTGATGATAAATCGGGGAATGCTTTTTCCATTCCATTCCAGAGTGAGAGACTGGCAAGCTGTAAGTGTTGATGAAATATACATTGTAATCGCTATGTTTATGTTAATGGGAATTGTGCAAAAGCCTACAATTCGATCTTATTTTTCGAGAAATTCCACCATAAGCACTCCAATATTTTCATCAGTGATGTCCTCAGACCGTTTTGAATCAATATGTAGGTATCTTCACTTTGTTGACAACGAGAAAAGAAGCTCTTTTGAAGGCCCAAAAAAACTTTTTAAAATTTACCCTGTTCTAGATCATTTAAATGAAAAATTTAAAATGTATTATTTGCCTGGGCAGAATATTTCCATCGATGAATCATTAACATTGTGGAAGGGCCGCTTATCATTTAAGCAGTACATTCCTCTAAAAGCTGCCAAGTTTGGTATTAAAACTTTTGAATTCTGCGAATCTGCTACAGGCTATTTATGGTCATTTATTGTTTATACTGGCAAAGACACTGATGTAAGCTCATCTACGGCTAGAAAGTATGACAGCAAAACCAGTGAAATTGTAATGCAATTAGTTTCCCGTTGCTGAATAAGGGGCATACGTTGTGGATGGGCAATTATTACAATTCCTCGACGTTAGCAGCAACACTGAAGAACCACCATACGGATTGCGTAGGAACTCTTCGATTAAATAGAAAGAATGTTCCCAAGTACGTGAAAGAAACGAAATTGAAACGCGGTGAACATGTTGCTCAGTGTTCAGGTTCTTTATCAATAATAAAATGGATGGACAAAAAAACCCTGTAACAATGATTAGTACTTGTAAATTCTTGTACTAGTACTAGTAAATTCACAAAAACGAATTTAAATCAGTTAAAACAAAATCTAAAAAAGATGTGCAGAAGCCAATTTGTGTTATAGATTACAATAAGTCCATGGGAGGAGCAGACCTAAAAGATCAATATCTGCAAACATATTTAATGGAAAGGAAGAAGACAAAAAAATGGAACGTAAAAATGTTCAAGAGATTACTGAATGTGACTGTGTTAAATTCTTTAATTATCTGGAAAGCTAACAATCCAAATGATAAAATTGATACACTTAAATATCGCGTGGATCTGGTAGTGAAATTATTTTTGGCACACAACAGAGAGGAAGAAAGGGCCTATTGCATTAGAAAACAATGTACAACGTCTTACAGGGAGACACTTCATAGAAAAAATTCCTCCTGTGGGCAATAAAGCAAGACCACAGAAACGGTGCGTTGTTTGCCAGAGCAAGGAAAAAAGACGAGAACCTTGTTACTGGTGTCCAGACTGTAAAGTGGGATTGTGTGTGGAGAATTGTTTTAAAGAATACCACACCAAAGAAAATTACTAAGATTTGCGCATTTGTATGCACCAATTTTGTATAAGTTAGCTTAACAATAATTGTTTAATAATCTTTTTTTGTAGTTTAATTAACTATTTTTATGAATAAATATATAATATATTATATCATATTGTGTAGATACTGAATATTTATTTCCTCCTGATATATCATTTTTGCCTAAACAAATATTTCCCTAAGCAAAAGCGAGTGTACAGCTGAATGAGGCATGCCAAATGCGCTGTCGCCTGCGGAACTACCCCGCGGCAGGGTGCGCCCAGCCGCTTGCCAACCTCCGCGGGCAGGTAGGCCGGGCCCTTTCCCTTGTCCGCAGGAGAATGACGTGACGCAGGTTCAACACCCCACGCGGTGGGGTTAACGGAGGATTACTCCATAAAACAAGCGCAGTAATGGGAGGATTACTCCGAGAAGCGCAAAGCGCTCAACGCCCCCGAAGGGGCTTGGAGACGCGTTGCGTCGAAGTAGACGCAACAAATTAATAAAAAAATAAAAAATAAAAAAACGGGGAAAACTATTCAAACCTTCTTCAGTAAATGCTGTCAAAAGATGAAGACAAGAAAGAATTTCAACACTGACTTCTGCCATGCCGCAAACATTCTATTTTCAAAATCCAACATTTAACCAGTTTAACCAACAAAATATACAAAATATAAAATTCTACACGATAATCTCTGAGGAAATATTATCGAACTACGCAATATGTTTTGACAATCGAAGAAATTCGATTTGTTTTTGGATAATTGTGTTCATCCTTTATGTAGTACGTATTACGTATATATTTTAATATTATTCAACCACAATGCCCATTTCCCTGCCTTTTTTTAAAGTTTTTAGTTCCTAAGTGCCTACATATTGTCAACTATAATACCTATTTCCCTGCCTACTTTTAAGTTTTTATGTGCCTATTTGCCTGCGTATTTTCGACCTTTTTAGTGTCTACATGTCCGAGCTCTTCTTATAACACAAGTTTACGTTCATCCGCATTAGTTGAACGATCGTTTTCATTTGCGGGTTCTATACATCGCCAAATAGAGATTAATTGTCTGATGATTTGTTTGAAAAACTGGTCACATTAAAAGAAAATTCCGCTTATTTCAGTTTAGTTATTGTTAAGAAATTTATGATTGTCAATAAGTAATTTATTGTAATTGACAATTTTCATTAAGTTGTTGCAATTTAAAAAAAATTATTGTATTGTTACGATTCTATGTAGTGAATAGAATCAGAGATATTATGTTAACAAAAACGTTTTATTTTGTTTCTTAAAGGAACGCTAAAAATAATTGATTCATGTACTCATGTCTTCACTCATATCTTCACTTGATTATTTCTTGATACGCCACAGTTTCTCTTTATTTATTTTTATTACACTTCTCTTGATTATTTATTTTCACTGTTCACTTCTTTTGCCCTGTTGCACAGTCCTAAGCTCTGGCCACCGTCCGACGCACTGACCACAGTCCACTGCACTGACTACCATCCGACGCACTGACCACTGCCCGATGCACTGACTACAGTCCACTGCACTGACCACACTTTACGACGCTGGCCACGGTTCACGTCACTGATCACAATTCACTGCACTGCTATTCACGGCGATGCACACACTTCACAGCTCAGCTTCAACTTCAGACTGACTCACGGCCGCCGGCCGCGTCTTATTTATACTCGGCTGGCGCGCGCCAAAAATTTTCTGGAACTTGCGATATATATCGTGAACACTCCGGAACCATCTAGTTCGGGGGACGCCGGCAGATGTCGCAATCCACTCATACCCTGGTTACCATCTAGTTCGGGGGGCGCCGGCAGATGTCGTCAACCGCGCATACCCCGGAAACGTCTAGCTCGGGAAGTCGGCGGAAGATGACGCAATATTCGTTACAGTATTTACTGTATTTTGAGTATTAGAAGTATTTTATATACGTATGTATTTAGCTATTCAAAACCTAATGTATTTTGAGTATGTATTTAAAAACGTATTTACGAAGTATTTTGGCTAAGTATTTAAATACTAAATTTAAAGTATTTTGCCCAACCCTGCACAATGCATATCTTTGAACCAAAATCATAAAAACACATTTACTTTGACAACTAAAATTTTTCTTTGGCCACAACTAAACTGTTTGAGTCGGTCAATAATTCATCGATCCAAAACAAACCTTCAATGTATGTTCGCCGTCGTTCTTCGTACTAACTTTGAAGAAAAACAATAAAAACTACAAAATTATAGCCTTAGTATTTGCGTTTTTAGGTTCAGTCATAATTATTCAGTCATGAGTCAGCTTCAGCAGCATGCGAACTTGCCTTACGGAGCATGCTAGTGTTGTTGGAATTTCATACCCGCTGTTATCTGTGCAATGCTGGAAGGCTTCATTTCGTTCTCCTAAGATACGTGTTCGCTCGTGTTGTTTTGTTTTATGTGTTACTAATACTGTACGAGTTAGTGATTTTATTAACATGGGAAACTGTGGCAAGTGTTTGAAATCCCTACCGAGGGCTAATAAGAGTGGACCGGTTGTCAAGATTGAATGTTTTGACAGTAAACTGTCGTTCCATGGCAAGTGCGTTAACCTTACTCCCGAGGTCATTCAGTATTATCACGATAACGAGAGTATTTGGAGATGTGAACCTTGTGCTAAAAGCCGTCGGAAAAGCATGGCAATTGAATCTAGGCCTGGATCCGTGGTTAACTATGACGATGTATTTAAATTTGGGTGGGATTTGAGAAAAGACCTTAAGGTCATCGAGGAAAATCTGGGAAAGTCAATTAATTACACTTTTGGGGAATCAAGAGACTAAATATTTAGTAACCAAACAGAGTGAGGAGATAGCAGCTTTGCTTGATCTCGTAAATATATTGTCAAATGAGAATACGGAACTAAAAAGCAAAGTACTTGTGATGGAAAATTGAATGGATGACATTGAACAATACTTTCGGAGCGATACTATAGAAACTCATGGTATTCCAGTAGAGAAAGGCGAAAATGTCCTTGAAGTGGTGAAAACGGTTGGGACGGCACTTGACCTACCAATAGAAGAAAATATGATAAGTGCATGCCATAGACTGAACGTTCGGGAGAGACAGTAGTTCACGGGCAGACTTTACAGATGATATTGATTCAGTAATAACTGAAGTAGAAGGTCAATATTGTATTCATTGGCGACATGAACTTGAATATTTTGAATCAAAGTGTTGAATCAAACAACTATTAAGTAGAAAAGGCATGATCAACATAGTAAATGAGCCTACTCGCATTGTACATAATTCTGCAATGTGTATAGACCATGCTTTTGTTAGAATTTTTAACAAACTATCTATTAATTATGGTTTTAAAACAAATGTATGTTACAGTATATATATATATATATATATATATATATATATATATATATATATACTGTAACGATATGGGAATAGATCCCCATATCGCTACAACCGCCTCCACAAAGACACCGACGTACGGGAAGGAGAGAAGCGCGCGGCAGGCGCAAACTACGCCATCTGTCAGTGGCTGACCGAAGAGCGGAGTGCGAACTCGCGAACAGAGTTTTTTCTGCGGTCAAGACGAAGGGAGGAGAAGTGGCCACTCCTCCGAGGTTGCCCCAGGCCACATCTCATAAATACCGCGAGACACGACGAAAAGGCTCTCTGGTAATCCGGCGAAAGCACTAGTTTTATGAGTCTGGTAGCGTAGGCGAACGCGTAAGATCTTTAGGAATTTGGTAGTGAAAGTGAATAATTAAGTGGTGTGAGCATGGAGGATTAGTTGATATAGGAGTGTGATTGCAATACGAACATCAGCAGCAAAATCGTTAGAAAGAAAGCGGTCGGAGCGAAGTAAGAACAGTGAACGTTTTTTTCAAAAGTGCTCATTTCGCGCAGAGGACAGTTTTGTGAAATCCAGTGGAGACTGTATTAGCGCTGCAGCCATCGGAAGTGCAGTTGCGACACCCAGTGTAGTAACGCATAGATCCGATATTGCGACGCGCCAGAGACTTGGAGCGCGGGCATACACGTTCGTGGAGCCATCTAAAGTTAGCAGCGCCCAGAAACGTATCTCTACCAAACTATATCCAAAATTAACGGCTAATTAAATGCTAATTAAGTGCTCTATTCCCGAATTTTCCGCTCCTATAGTTTTCCCAAAAACGTAAGCGCAAGAAAAACAATTAACATAGGTTCATATGGGCGAAAAAACTAAAAAAATAAAATAAATTAAAACCCTACCCAAACATTAACATAAATTAAGGGCTCTACGAAAAATATTACTCCCGCATTTGTATTCCAAAATTCAGGGCTGTACAAAGAGAAACAATTAACATTGGTTCTTACGAGAAAAAAACAGAACAGCGTTCGGCCGCGCACAGCGTGCGACGGAGGGTCATTTTGGGGATTCGAATTCATGTTATGTAATCTAACCGGACCGCGGCAAATTTTTTTATTATAGATAACATTTAGTATTCGTGTAGAGCACATTTTGGCGTGGAGTATGAATTATAAATTGCGATGATTTGGAATGAGCGTTTCTCTTCCTTGCGCACAGCGTTTGACCAAGCGTCATGTTTGGGATTCGAGCTCATTGTATTCAAACCAGACGGTCAGGAGCAAATTTTTATATTACAGATTACGTTTAGTATTAGGTAGGGCACACTTTAGCGTAGAGTATGAATTAATAATTGCGCTAGGTTGGAAGGACTGTCTCTTTTCCTTGCGCACAGCGTTCTGCCGAGGTTCATTTTTGGGATTCGAACCCATGTTATTCAAACTAAACGGTCAGCGGCAAATTCTTATATTACAGATTACGTTTAGTATTCGTTTAGGGCACATTTTGGCGTAGAGTATGAATTAATAATTGCGCTAGCTTGGAAGGAGCGTCTCTCTTCCTTGCGCACAGCGTTCTGCCGAGGGTCATTTTTGGGATTCGAACCCATGTTATTCAAACTAAATGATGAGCGGCAATTTTTTTAAATATAGATTACTTTTAGTATTCGTTTAGGGCACATTTTGGCGTAGAGTATGAATTAATAATTGCGCTAGCTTGGAAGGAGCGTCTCTCTTCCTTGCGCAGAGCGTTTGACCAAGCGTCATTTTTGGAATTCGAGCCCATGTTATTCAAACTAAACGGTCAGCGGCAAATTCCTATATTACAGATTACGTTTAGTAATTCATATAAATGCGGGAGTAATATTTTTCGTAGAGCCCTTAATTCATGTTAATGTTTGGGTAGGGTTTTAATTTTGTTTTTAGTTTTTTCGCCCATATGAACCTATGATAATTGTTTTTCTTGCGCTTACGTTTTTGGGAAAACTATAGGAGCGGAAAATTCGGGAATAGAGCACTTTAATTAGCATTTAATTAGCCGTTAATTTTGGATATAGTTTGGTAGAGATTTGTTTCTGGGCGCTGCTAACTTTAAATGGCTCGTTCGTGGCGAGGATGAAAAGAAGAGAGAACAAGAGTGTCGCGGCTGTGAACACCTTCCGAAGTGCGCGCCTAGAGGGCAGCGCTCGGCGGCAGTTAGGGGAGTCGGCAGAGGCAGCGGAGCCTGTAAAACGCCGCCCAATCCCGAGCGACGAGCTGGCCGGAGAGCCAGCGGACGGAGTGCGAATCTGCAGCGCCGCCCGCTTTAAGAGCGGGCGCCGCCCGCCCGGAGAGGAGAGAGCGCTAGAGTTGTGATATTTGGTGTAATAGAGCTAGGAGATTTGTATTGTGATAGAGTTACAGTTGGCCCGGCAAGTTATTAGGAAATTCTGTGTTGATTAACGGTTAGATCCTGCTTGTATTGGTACATCTCCTGGACTTTTGGAATTCAACTTTGGCTATTGTAATACGGTACATTCTTTTGGCTTTGGAATTGTACCGTGCGTTCTTTCTGTGTTAATAAATCTGTGTTGTTTAAAAGCGTGTGTTATTCCGTACATAACAAAGAGGGGAGCCGGGAGTGGATGAAGCGTAGGAGAGATGGGCCTAGTTTGACCGAACGCGTGACGGACGGGCGAAGCGTACGAGAGAAGGTGGAATGAGATCGCTGCGACACCGAGCACAATTAAATAAATCCAAAAAACATAGTTTATAGACATTTTGTACTATTTTTTTTATTTTATACGCGAATTGCTCCTGCCATTTATGAAATAAATAATTTTTAAAACTTCATAATTCTGCAACTACGTACGACATTCGAATAGGAAATGCGAGTGTACCAACGAGCACGAATAATTAAAATCTATTAAATAAATAAATACACGTTCAATACTAGTTTATTACACTAAAGATAAGTTAAGAAACGTTGCCCTGATTTATATAAATATTGTTAAAACTGCATCAGAATTATCGAACCAAGCCAGATATTCAAATTCGAAAATACAGAGAATCAACGAGCACAATCACATAAATCTAAGAATCTAGTTTATAGATATGTCATACTAATTTTTTACTCCATACACGATTTAATTGCTCCAGCCATTTATGAAATAAATAATTTCTAAAACATCGTAGTTATGCAACTACATACGACTTTCGAATAGGAAATGCGTGAGTATCAACGAGCACGAATCAGAAAAATCTATTAAATAATTAAATACACATTCAATACTAGTTTATTACACTAGAGATAAATTAATAAATGTTGCTTTGTATTATATAAACATTGTCAAAATTGCGTCAGAGTTATCAGAGCACGAATCACTAAATTCTATTAAATAAAATAATACACATTCAATACTAATGTGTAAGACCAAAGACAAATTAATAATTGTTACCGTGTATTATATAAATATCGTTAACACTGCATCAGAGTTATCGAACCAAGCCACATATTCAAATTCGAAAATACAGAGAACCAACGAGCACAAATAACTCGACTTTTTAAATAAAATAATACACACTCAATACTAATATATACAACCAAAGATAAATTAATAAACGTTGCCGTGTATTAAATTAATATATTTAATACTGCATCAATGTCATGGAATTAAGCCAGATATTCAAACTTCAAAATGGAGAGAACCAACGAGCACAATCAAATAAAACCAAGTGCATAGTTTATAGATATTTTATAATTTTTTTTATTTTATACACGAATTAATTGCTCCTGCCATTATGAAATAAATAATTTTAAAAACTTCATAGTTATGCAACCACGTACGACTTGCGAATAGGAATTGCGAGAGTTCCAACGAGCACAAATAACAAAAATCCTTTAAATAAAATTATTCACATTCAATATTAATTTATTACACCAAATATAAATTAATAAATGTTGCCGTGTAGTATATAAATATTGTTAAAACTGCATCAAAGTGTTCGAACCTAGCCAAAAAATTCAAACTAAAAAATACGGAGAACCGTCGAGCACAATGAAATAAAACCAAGTAGATAGTTTTTAGATAATTGATTCTTTTTATTTTATGGACAAATTAATTGCTTTTGTTATTTATGAAATACAGTTTTTTTAAAACATCTTACGGCACACTGTAAACGCGGAGAATGTCACAGTGGCCCAAGAGCGCTTTCGAACACTTCTCTATCAACACTTTGCGTAGGCCGGGACTCCAATACTTGCAAATCGCCTGCTCTGAGCATGTCATCCTCAGGAAGCGAGAGATAAGCCCTGCCACACGCCTCTGGAGCTCAGGTTAAGAACATCCCATTGGAACCACTGAGCTGAAAATTTCCGGGAAAACTGTTTCCTGTTTGTAACTAAAATATTAATATTAATAATAAGTTATTTATGTGACAATCAATTCCGCTCTTCCGCCTAACCACGAAATACTTAAATTTATTAATAAGAATTGAACAGAAAACGTTATTCAATGATACATTTAGTAAATAAAATACAACATAAATATTGTTTACAACAAATTTTTAACAAATGAATGAATATCCGATCTAAGTGTTGTGATTTCCGCCCAAAACTATCAAATTAGTTGGTGTCATATCATACGTGGTTGTGTAACTATGAAGTTTTTTAAAATTATTGTAATATTCCATGATTCCCCCAAGAATAAGGCACAAGTCAAAGAATAAATAGAAAATGCATAACATTAACATGAACTGTAAAAACAGATGAAGGCGATGTCGCGTAGCGATAGTTTTTGAGAAGTAAACGGAAAACGCGACAAATTCACAATTGGGACAAGATAGGGCAGTAGCGTTCGTGTAGCGAAGTCGTTTGCAAGTTATTTGAAGGAAATCGCATCACGCGTTCGAAAGATATGAACATTTTTGTATAGTATAAATTCCAGCTTGTAAACAGACATGATAGCCATTGTTGTGCTTTAAGGTTCAGTAAATCAAAAGGTGTTTGTGGCGAAAATTAAGAGAACGCGTGAAGCAATACAAACAAAACTTTAAGAACCAATAGAATAAATCATTTAGAAAATTATGGTAACAGTCGCAACGTTGGGAAACTTCGAGGGGCTACGCCAGAACAGAAAATGTGAATTAAATTAAATGATGTAATATTTTGTAGGAGAAGCGACAGCGATCGTGTGATGTTAAAAGAAAAAAAAGAGCTGACGATCCGGACACAACAATGACGGGGGGAGCGCGGTCGAAGTAGCTTGAATACGGACGCATGTTGAAACGCTCCGCAAAAATTTTTATTTTTAATAGAAAATTGCGTTCAGTTTGTGAATAGAGTGAAATATATCGTGTTTAGTAACTGTCGAGTTAATGGAAAGATAAAACGTGGAAGAGATATTTATATATTTCACGAAAACAGTGTTCGCGGAACACTGTCGCCATATTGTCGGTCGCAGTTAACAAAAACTAGTATAATAATTAGTGAGTAGTTTTAATCAGGGATATTCTTCATTTAAAGTAAATTTGTCGTTAACAAACGTGTGTGGAAATGGATGGATGCTGTGGGGAGATGAATTAATGGATGCTGCGTGTATACTACGGAGGTGACATGGAACAATGGCGTTACGCGGATGGCCGATTTCTACGAAAGGAAAGTGCAATAACTTTGCGTAATTTAATAGTTCAGATAAATGGGAAGAAAGAACAGACTAGGTTTTAATGTACAAGACCAAGTTTTTGTGGAAATAACAATAGGCTATATTCAGACAGAATAGGGGATGCGCATTCAAGTGTGAATGATTTGTTTTGTTTTTTGTCGATTGTGTAAATAGTAAGTGTGAATGTGATTTTATGTATTTCAGGTATTGTGTTTTGTTGTTTATTGTGTTGCATTTGTGTATGTTTTTGTTGTTATGTCTCCAGCGGAGTGTGGAGAGAGTGAAAACCAGAAAAGAATAAATAATGCCGGACGTACTTGGTTCGACAGTAAGCCATATGATATGATTTCGTGATTTTGTATTAAACAGTGACCTACGCCCAAGTGTCCAAGTATCTCGTTAGGCTCCTGTACAGGCCAACCACAGCCTCACGCCCAGTAGTTTTATAACATTGAAGGAGTAGCTAAGTAACGGGCACAGTTTTAGATAAAGGAGGCAAAAGCTAGCAGGGCATAAATTTGTATAGATTTTATATAGAGTAGAGAGATTCAAGGTATAGTCGTTTTATTACATATTGTCGCCGCAACGTGGTGCGGTTACATACAGATTTGGGATAAGTAGGCAAGACGTTCCATTACATTATCTATTTCAGAAACGACTCGGCCACCATAGTAAATATATCAAAGATGTAATAAATTAATAGAGAATGTGTATTTAATACTTAGTGGGTTTTAGTTGTCTGTACTTATTTTAATTTTCCAATTTCGTATTCCAATATCTCACGTTGAAGAATATCTATGAAGTTTTGAAATTATTTATTTCATAAATGGCGAGAGCAATTAGTTTGTTTATAAAATAATCAATTAGCATCAAACTTATCTAAATGATGTTCATTATTTTATTTAATTGTGCTTGTTGGTTCTCTCGATTTTCGAATTTGAATATGTGGCATGGTTAAATAACTCTCAGTTTTTCCAATATTTATTCACTACACGGCCACCTTTATAAAATTATCTTAGGATAATAAATTAAAATGGATAGTGTATTTAATTATTTACTATGTTATAGTTGTGTGTACTCATTGGTATTCTCCAATTTCGTATTCCAATTCCTTTCGTGGTTGCATAAGTTTTTAAAATAATGTATTTCATAAATGGCAAGAGCAATTAAATTCTGTATAGAATAATAAATTAGTATCAAATATCTATAAACTATGTTCTTGGTTCTATTTGATTCTGCTCGTTAGTTCTCTCCATTTTCAAGTTTGAAAATCTGACTTAATTCGGTAACTCTGATGCGGTATTAAATATATTTATTTAATACACGGCAACGTTTATTAATTTATCTCTAGTGTAATAAACCAGTAATGAATGAGTATTTAATTATTAATAGATTTTAGTGATTCGTGCTCGTTGGTACACTCGCATTTTCTATTCGAAAGTCGTACGTAGTTGCAGAACTATGAAGTTTTAAAAATTATTTATTTCATAAATGGCAGGAGCAATTAATTCGCGTATAAAATAGAAAAATTAGTATCAAATGCCTATAAACTATGTTTTTGGTTTTATTTGATTGTGCTCTTTTGTTCTCTCTATTTTCGAATTTGAATATCTGGCATGGTTGGATAACTCTAGTTCGATTTTCAACAATATTTATTTATTACATTGCCACGTTTATAAATTTATCTTTGGTGTAATATATTAAAATGGAATGTGCATTGAAATATATATATATATATATATATATATATATATATATATATATATATATATATATATATATAAGGTTTTAGTTGTTAGTTGTTAGTATCCCTTGGTATTCTCCAATTTCCTATTCGATTGTCGTACGTGGTTGCATAACTATGACGTTTTTAACAATTGTTTTTTCATAAATGGCTGGAGCAAAAAATTTCTGTTTAGAGTAATAAATTAGTATCAAGTGTGTTTTAAATTATATTTGTTTTACTTGAATGTGCTCATTTGTTGTCTCTATATTCGCTTATTTTTTTATTATGTTCGGTGTTGCGTCATGCCTGCTGACATTGACATTGATGATGACATTGATGACCGAAAATACATGAAAATCAATTCCAATTTGTGGCAATTAATTGGCCATTAATAAATGATTTGATGGTTTCCGTTGAGCTACGACTCGAATTTAACTTATGTGTGTGCTGGCGTCGCATCAAGCTAGCACACCCCCGTTTTCTCCATGAAAATAATTGGCAATTAATTAGCAAGAAATGATTTTACATGTTTCGTTGTGGTGTGCTGACTTGGCTGTTCCAGCTTGACGCACCTTTCTGTTGGTTCTGATTTGTTTTTCGGCAGCCGAACTAACGGCACCATTTGTAAAATTATGTACAAAGGTTAGATCATTTAGCGATCCGAAGTAATCTGCTGTTTAATTCAGGTGTATTTGTGAATTAATTTCAATGAATATTTGTTTAATTCGAGTGTATTTTATGCATTTATTTCATTGATCATTTGAATACATGCTCATTATTACCATATTTTCTTTGATTTATGTTTCAAGGATTCATACCTTTCTCGCACCCGAAAGATCCTGCCTCCTGGGATCACAAGCTCGCTTATCAAGCATTCATTCGACCACGCTCGTCCCAAAGAGTTTTGTTTGGGTGGTGGGCGTGTTAGTGTGTATATATATATATATATATATATATATATATATATATATATATATATATATATATATTGTGACGCCGAGCCCAGGTGTGGGTTATCGCCATATCGCCACTGTTGGTATGGGAGGCCGCGCTGAAAGAGGGGAAAGTGGGGAGTAAGAAAGGAGGGGAGTGAAGTAGGGTTGGGGTCGACTAGGTGTGTCGCGAACCAGTTGGATGTGAACGGTAGGAGTGGAGTGAAGGCAGTGAGAGATGAGATACTGCAGTTTCTCTGTGTAGTGCAATATTTTATTGGAGATTGTCCAATATCACAGATAGTGATATAAATAGCGGAGTGGAAGGACAGTTACACAGCTATTTCTAATGTTATAATGTTTCAGCAAAATGTGTATCCATGAATTTCTTCTGATTGTAATTTGTATGATGTGATTTCATGGCATGTAGTATCAGCATTTGACAGGATTGCTTTGTGACCCTGCAGGGTAAGGAAGGCATAATGTTGCAATGATTTCTTGTATGGCAATGAACTAGTATTATCGTTTAAGAGTTTGGGGAATGATACTCCAAAGTGTCTTGAGTATTTAACAAAAGCAATGAAAAGCTTTGTCAATTTTGAATCTTCTTTTTCCTTACAATTTTTGTAAAAATGGTGCAAAATGTTTATTTCATTGCTTACATTTAATTGCTTACATTTCTGTTGTTGTGTGTTGATCAAATTTGGATGTAAATTTTTATTGGAAATAAGGGAATTGTGTTAAATAATGTACAATTCTGAAGCGTTTGTTGCAAATGCACATAATTGTTGTACAGATTATATGGAAGGATAATGTTCATTCCAAATGACTGAGTTATTCGTTCAAAATAAATAATTTGATTTTCGTTTTTTTTAAAGCTGGTTGTTTATAATCCTCAGAATTGTTCTAGGAATATTACTTCTGTGTTGTTGGTTTCCATTTCGGGAAGCGTGGGAGCAGCCAGGGCAAGAGCTCCGCCCCCCCCCCGCTCCCCGACTTCCGTTACAGGAGGTATCAAACTATCTTGCAAACCTTGAAGTACGGCCCTCCGCCCGGCGGATGCCACGTCGCCGCGCGAGCATCCCGTTACGTCAAAATATGTATATACTAATACGTGTATGTTACTCTGTATATACACATATATACAGAGTAACATACTACGTAGTATAGAGAAAGTTATGTAATGCTGAGGAAAATCGATTTCGAGATTTCAACGGAAATAGGCGTTTTGGGGTCCCCTGATTCCGAAAAAGTGTTTTTTTCGAAACGTGTCCGTCTGTCTGCCCGTCTGGTGTATTTCAACAACATTAGCGCCTAAACTATTTGCACGATTTTTTCAAACTGAATAAACCTTTGTCGATCTGCCCTAAGACCAAGCTCTGCGATTTTGAGACACATTCATTAATTTTGGGGGGAACTTTACACGAAGCCCTAGGGACGTTTTCAAAATTTTGAAAAATCGTTTTTGAAAACGACTCCAAATTTTTTCTTTACATTTCTTGTAAGTCTAGAGTAAAATAAGCTTATAAGGTGGCATAGGTCCAATTATCGGGATTAACACTGATTTTTCGAAAATCCGAAACGTTTGAATTTCTTTCGGCGTGTTCCTACAACTACAAAATTAAAGACAGAGATTTTTCCTTCAAATGAAATTTGTTGCTCTAAATCAGTTCTTTTAATAAGGTCATGTAGATATTTTTGAAAATTTTAGTAGTTCTTGCGCAATAGTGCGAGCAATCTTAGCAATTTTAAAAAATTACAAAAACAAGATTTTCTCAAAAATGGCTCCAAATTTTTTCTTTAAATTTTTTATATGGATAGTGCTAAATGCAGTGTATAATATGACATAAATGCCATAGGGCTCTATTCTTTTGGTTTTTCAAAAATTACAAAAATTAAGAACCTTTTTTAAGAAAATGGCTTTTATGCGTTACTGTAAATGCGAAAATTGAAGCTCTTTTCACAGGAATCTATTAAGTGAGAAAGAGTCTGTTGAAATCCCAAAATAGATTTTTCGCGGAATTACATACCTTTCTCTGTGTTACGAATATTACTCCGTATATACGTATTTATACCAGAAAGGAAAAAGTATATTTGTTGAACAATGACAAAGAAATTTACTTCTAAGTAAAAATCAATGTTCACCGATTACGTCATTGTGTGCCACACTAATTTCATTTTATTATCAGGGTTTTCAAACTTCTCCCTAAAATAATATTTTGCTTTCTTTATATCCAAATTCAGTCGGTTTCTAGAGTTGATGTAATATCGATTTAGCTTAGCGTCATTTGTTTTTTTCATCACCTTTTACTTTCTCGTATACATACATGTATACGGGAGCAATATACGTAGTATATAGAAAGTTATGTGTTGCTGCGGAAAATCGATTTCAAGATTTCAACGGAAATACACGTTTTGAGGTCTCCAGATACCGAAAAAGTGTTTTTTTCAAAGAGGCCGCCCGTCCGTCTGTCGGTCTGTCCGTCTGTGAACACTCCAAGCGTCTAAACCACACGTACGATCTTTTCCAAATTGTAGAAACTCCTGTCCATCTGGCTCTAGTTAAAGCTTTGAAATTTTGAAAAACATTCTTTAAAATTTGGGGTACTTTACATGAAGCCTCCCAGTCATTTTGAAATTTTTCTCAGAAACGGTTCGAAATTTTTTCTTTAAATTTCTTGTAAGAGTAAAATACACTCATAAAGGTGGAAAAGGTCTGATTTTCACGGTTAACTCTGAATTTTCGAAAATTGTAAAAGTTCGAATTTTTCGGCGTCTTCCTACAACTATTAAATTGAAGACACGGATTTTTCCTTCCAATGAAATTTATTGTCCATAAATAACTCTTTCATTAAGGTCATGTAGACTTTCTAAAAAAAATAGTATATTTCGTGTAATAGAGCGTTAAATATTTGCAATTTTAAAAAATAATAAAAACAAGATTTTCTCAAAAACGGCTCCAAATTTTTTCTTTCCAGGGTAGTACCAAATGCACTCTATCCGGGGGCATAAACGCCATTATTCTCTAGTCTTTTGTTTTTTTTTCAAAAATTACAAAAATTTAATTTTTTGACTTGTCTTGACGGGTAGACAGATGTTAAGCTGTCAATCGATTGTTCGGTATCAGTACTCACAACACGAAAATTCTCGCAACACCACGTGTTGGAGGAAGTAATTTAATATACAGGATGTTCGGAGCGGAAACGTCGAAAATTGGAAAATAAGCTCTCAAGACCATTTTAAGCATATTTTGTCAAATAAACTACTTGGATATTCTGAATGGCTGAGCCGCAATAAGCACTCAAAAGTTGGTTTGATAAAATACTTTCTAGGCAAAACTACAAAAGCAATGAATATTTGTTCAGAACGAAAAATTGACTAAATTAAAAATTCGAATTGTGTAAATAGGGTGCTTTTTATTTCTAGGGTAATTGTTCTTTCTGAACAAAAATATTCATTTCTTTTGTAAATAATAATCAATTTTTCATGTTTCTGAACTGTTTCTATGCTTCTGCAATGCAAATTTTTGTCTAGAAAGAAAGTTTTCAAACCAACCAATGACAACGAAATGGGGGATGGATGGCTCTTGAGGTCACAGTTCTTACAAATAGGCATTTCATTATTATAATGCTAACGAGTCTGCTGTTTTCATTACAAGTATAGTTCCTCTTTGCCTGGTTTATGGTGAGAAAATTGTTTGGAAAAATACACAACTTGCATCATAAAGATATTGTAGGCTTCTCAAAATCGAATTTGTAAAGGAATCAAAGGAGGTGTCCATTAAGGAAAAAAATATAATTGACGATGAAATAAAGAAAAACATTCAAACAAGATTGGAGAAAGACAGGTTGACAGGACAATCAAGATTGGAGGTGGGGCACCAATAGATGTTTGCCATGATTGATGGCAAAGTATGTAACACTCTGACTGAAACAACCTCGACACAAAAGTATTACATACGTAATGCCACCTCAAAAAAATTAATAATGTGCATGAAAAGATTGACACGAAAATAAAGACAAAATTTGAAATTTGGTTTCTCAATTCTACATGGGTGGATTCACATGCTTGAATGGCTATTATATTTAGATTACAATTGTCAATTAAAAAGTGGCAAGGTTGTGGAAACGACAAGAAAATTGTGGCTGAAAATAAAACTCATATTCGACGAGAGTTTCGAGAACGCTTGATAGTAGACTACCAGAAGCAGGATCCGGTAACACAAATACCGCAAATACAGCCAGATGGTTCTTTCAGAACCTAGAACTCTTTGCCGAAATCACAAAAATAAATTAGGTTCAATCAAAACAATGCATGTTATCATGATTGTTGAATCTTGTGGCTGGCTGCGAAATTGAGATAGAAAGGTTTCGGGCTTTCGCGCAAAACACAGCTTTGTATTTTACTGAGAAGTATTCATGATCCCACTCAGATTGCACAAATATTTCATACATGGACGTGAGTTCGTTTCGTGGGCCTTATTTCCAATTAGCAATTAACAAAGGAAGCCCAAGAAGCACTCCACAAACATTTCAAGAACAATCGGGAGCACTAATCCCGAAAAATGTTCTCGTGGAAACAGTAATAGTATCTTGAATTTCCTTCTGATAAGTTCAAATCCTCTTATCGCCAGCAACAGACAATTGCCAAATAAAAATGTACAAAGCCTACCAAAAGCTCAAGAACTTTTGATTCAACCAACTGAGCATTTTGATCGTTCGGCAAATTTTGTGGACAGAGGAAATGATTTTGATGGCACTATCAGTGATGATGAAGATGATTTTCTCATTATGCAATTTTATTGGGGTTTTGTTTTAATTTATGTAATCAGAAAAACTTTACTCGTATTTCCTCTTTCCATTAAAACACTATTTAAACCTATTCGTTGTTTTTAAATAAAAACAGTAATAATAATATATATTTTTCTTTCACCATGAATTTCTCTTTACAGTGATATGCAATACTCCGAGTTATAGGCATTACCATGGTGGAAATAACTATAATAATAAATAATAATAATAATAATAATAATAATAATAATAATAATAATAATAAATAATTATTTCCACCATGGGCATTACCTGAATTAATGCCACAATCGTCAAAGCAAATGCTACCTAATACGAATACGAATTGTGACAAGAACTTTCATCACTAGATAAATTCAGAATCGGAACACTCATTCAAGTAATTGATTGTCAAGTAAATTTTAAGCAGCGCAGAAAAGTGTATGCTGATATCTCTTAGTTTTCATTTCTTTTGGAAATGGAACAGACAGATAACGGCAAATGTACCGTCTAATCACTTCATACCTTTTAGATTTAGAAGAAAATGTACATGAAGAATTGAAATTATTTTATCAATATTTAAATCAGAATTATTCGGGTAGGCGAGCTATGTCATTTCATGATGTATAGCCTACAACATAATAATGAACGATTTAGTGATATCGGTGTTTCCGAACGTTGAGGTTGCTTTTCGAAGATTATTTAACTTTAATGAATACAAATTGTACTAATGAAAGATCATTTAGTGAACTTAAAAGAGTAAAAATTAGTATCGAGTTGCCATGAAACAAGACAAATTCAATTCACTACCAATAATGCTCAGTGAAAATGATAAACATAACTTTTCACATTTTGTGAACAAAAAATCGCGTAATCGGCATTCTTAGTGTTTTTTTATTAACGATAATTTTGAAATTTGAATAAAATTATTTGAAGGCATATTTTGTTTAATTAATTTTGAATAAATAGGTTAAAATCTTCAATTTCATAAATGTTATTGTTGACAGTAAAAAGGGAGATTTCGAAAATGGTAAAACCGTCGCTGCCTGGAATTCAGCACATGATTTAGTTCGGTTGATCAGAGATAGGTTAAGCTCTGATAGCCCATATAGGATGTTTCAGGATCAAAGAGAGCGTATTAGGGCACGTAGCACATCCTTTCACCGCATGCGAATGAGCGTGCTCATAGTCCGCAAAACCCAGGTTAGATTCCGCAAAGGCCGTCATGCACGGCAAGTGCGTGGGGCAGTTTTCAGCATTGAAACTGAAGCGTATTTAAGGTCGCAGACACACGAGCTTGCTTTGGCGCCCGTCTCCTAACGCTGATGACACCACCTGTCAGAATGCTTGCGCTCACGAGCGTTGCTTATTGTGTGTCTCGGGCGCTCCTCCCTACTAAACATGGACGTCGTCGAAATTGCTGTTATATGTTATGTGGCGCAGAAAATGTTAAAGAAAACGCAAAAGTCCAGGAGATATTGGGTGCACTCAATTAATAGTGAGAGGCTCTCTTCAAGTAACTCCGAAAAGACAGGAAGAAATATTTGATTATTTTCGAATGTCAATAATAATTCTGAGTTTCTGTTAACACTAAATTCAATTAGAATTTCAGCGTCTACGTCCATTTCTAAGAAAAGAAGGTAATTAAGTAAATCATAATAGAAATCAGAAGAATTAACATATGACTTCCCACTGAAGTACAGCTTTCAAGGATTCAACGTGCGCTGATATTGCCACATATGCGGAGACAGTACTGCTTCAAGCTCAAGCTAAGACGGTCGTCAAGATAACGCGCGTTGGCAGCAACGCAATTCTAAGCACTCGTGTGCCGTTTCGCATGAGGTAGTGTTTATCAACGACACGCTATATTTAAGGAGCATCAACACAACGCTCGCGTGACTGGCCTTGAGAGGGCGCCAATTTCAGTTCGAACTGATAAATATTTTAATCGTTAACTTGTAATGAAAATGCGTATATTTGCAATATGTTACTCTGCTTTGGATGTGTTGAGTTCTATATGGTAATTATTTTGAATAAATTAAGTAAAATTGCACAAAAGGTTTGGCCTCGTCGCTGTTCGGAGAAGGCAGGTGAAGTAGAAAAGAGGGTAAATAGAGTGAAAGTGATATACGAAATAGAGCAAGAGAATGGAAGATGAAAAAAGGAACGCCTGATAGCCTTCTCTGAATCCTCCCCGTCAGGGCGTGGACCGCCCTACTTCCAGTGCTGGATTAACCAATAGACTACTGGTTATACAGTGGGGAGCTCCTCACGAAGCTCCCGATTGGATGATAGTGTTCCCCTCTCCTTACAGCTCGTGGCCTTGAAGTGCAGCTATGTTTAAATCGGCCATCGGTTTAAATCTTGCATCAAAGATGCTGATGTGGAAATTCACAACATAAATTCAAAATGCATACCCTAACACAATATCACTGGGTGACGGTTAATGAAAACAGGGGGGAGGCTCTCATTTGCAAACGCAATGTCCTCTCACCGAAGCATGTTTCAAACGACTTAAGTTATACTGAGCTTATGCCAATCTCTATAGTAAAAGTTATAGTTGGGTGTTATCATTGACTAGCGCATAGGGGGGAGGGGGGATCATGACCTCTGAACATTTCGAAAGGGCTCCGTCACCCTACGTAATAAAACGTTTTTTGTAAATATCAGTTCATGATTTTCCCTTTGTAAGGTGACAATTTGGGGAACATGCTCTCTGAACCATCGGGGTAAATTTAAGTCGGAAGTGCTTATTAATTATATCACTAATTATAATTCCATTGTTTTATTTTTCTAGTAGTCAATTGCAAATAAAAATGTTTAATGGGCCAGGGACCCAGAAATAGTTGCCCTCTCGTTTTAGGCTTCGCACGCGTATTTAATAGTGGAGTGCACAGGCGTCAACTTTATGGGCCCATTCATCTGCGCCCCCCCCCCCCCCGAACATCGCTCGTAACGCGAGTGCCCATAGCTTAGTGAGCACTATAAATTCTTAATTGGATCATTGGGGGGTAGGGGGTGGGGGGAGAAACATCACTTGAAAAGGCATAACTAAATTCTGTAGTGACAAGGATCCTGAAAATAAAACCCAAATCAAAATAAATAAAAATCGGGAGATTTCCCCCCCCCCCCCAATATTTTCTTCAGAAGCAGATGTCTTACCAAACATTGAGTACATTTGTTGTTTTTTTCCTTTTTCTTTCTTTCTTTTCCCCCGGGGAACCCGGATGTTTCTGCTGCTTACGCACTTTTGCAATCAATAGCTGGAAGAGGTGGCAAAGGCATATCTTGAAGTGCATGATCAGAAGATTCTAAAATAAAACAAGAATTTGCTTCCAACTAAATTGACATGAATTGTGTAACTCATTCATTCTGAATGGCTGCTTATTTTGGCTTATGGTGTGTAAGTGGGATATATGAAAAGAACTGGAGACTAACTATACGCCATGAGTATCACAATGCATGGACAACAAATTGAAGAAATGTAAAATTACAAAAATTACAATTTTGAGGCTATCTTTGCCCCTTTGCACAGTGTCTTTTCCAAACTAAACTGACTAGGGACCTTCAAAATTAATTTGAACTCATAAGCAACCAAAGTGCTACTGCACTTTTGCCTTAGCCACCTTGGCTAGCCATGTCTATTATTTGAAATATGACCAATAACGTGCAGTGCAATAGATATAACTATCTAAAATTTTACATATTTTGTACTAGCGAATTGATATACTTCAAATTAAAGGAATGAAAACATGACTTTCTGCATCACTTAATTCAAGTGCTTGTGTCACGGTTTATTCATTTTATTTTGTGTTTGTACAGTCTAAACAAATGAATGATCAAAGCCTCAAAATTAAAATATAATAACAAAAAGGCCTGATGTAACTCAAATCAACACTGTCTTCATAATTCTGGCTTCAAGTGATCATATTCACGGATAAACAAGTATCAAACCTGAACAAAAATTTGAAATGCTCTACATTAATTTAAAAACAGGTTGAAAGTTGTACAAGTGCTTCTAAATAAACTTAAAAAAAATGTATATATTATTTCACTGTCCACTAGCAAGCGTGAAATTAAGGATTAATCAAAACAATATTTAAAATTAACAATATAATGTACATAATGAAATTAAGAACAGTACTATGGGGTCAGTAAATATAATCACAAATTATTTCATTTTATTTGTACAAGCTGCTTTGGTTTACTACCTCCTGACTGCAAATGGCAATAAAATTTCATAAGCTTAACAATAAAACAAGTACAGAAATGGGATTGCAGCATTATAATCCCATTACTAAGTCACCAAAGCAGCTTGAACTTGTCCAAGTGTTTGTTTAGGTATGTTCATGACCTGTCACAAATAAGAGAGAACAATTATTCAATGAAGTAAAACCTTTTATTTGATATCTCATTGTAAAGCCATTTGTTGAAAGATATTCAGCAAGTAAAAATTACTTGAGAAGTTCCCACACAATTTCCATTCTTATTTTACAATAAATTAATAAGACTATTCCACAAGTGAAACACCAATAGTGTTGCATCTAGTATGCACCAATGAAGTCAGTGTATCCCCACCATTTCTTATCAACTCCTCCTTGCTGACCCATCAACGGTGCAACACATCAAGCAGCTATCGTGTGCACTTGTAGTGAGAACACAATATCATTAATATATGGTGCATTGTAAAACTTTTTTTGATAATTTATTTGTGGAACAGTCTTATTAAATTCCACTCATGCATTGAAATTTTTCAGATAAATTTCCAATGCACTTGTGGTATTACCTACAATAAGCAGCGACTATCAGAAAATTAAATGCAAGTTGTAGAACAAATTATTAACTCTATGTTCTGCCATAAAGAAGTGCCCGATGCTGGAATATGAAATTTGAAGAAACAAATTGCTTTACAATATACAATCAAATGCAATATTAATTACTCATTTTTAAATGAATTGAATAAATTTTTATAGGGAAAAACTTGCTCGTTCTCGTTTAAAAAGGAAGAAGAAATTTGACAAACATGTTATCTCCTGAAAGATAATGACCATTTAACTCTCCTTTCCACTATTATATTAAATGATAAAGAGTCATCAGAAATTTGAAGTAACTCGACAGCACAAAACTTTAATTTATTGAATCTAAGACTTCATAAATTACAATTCTTGTGGTTCTCCTTCAAAAGACATTTCTAAAATATGAATTTGTATCTGTCTCCTTAACATACCAAAACACTTCTAACAACTATGAACTTAGTTGTTTTGGAAGCAAAATGCAGTGATCTAATCAATTTAAGAGAAGCTTTTGAATCACTGCCATAATTTCTGACAAATATTAAAGGCAAAATTATCATGTACAAGGTATGCATTTCGTTCAAGATTTTTGCCAGCAAACAAAACCGATACTGACTTCCAGGTCATCAAGTAGAGCTCTACAAAAATAAAATGATTAAAACAATGTATTCCGTTTTAATTATATATGTTAACACCTCTCAATACTTACTACAACTTTCCTATCTCGTTTTCCTTGCGATTCAAATAAAAAAATAAAATAAAATATATATATAAATATATGGAAAGAAGAGTAATGTACAGTGACAATTTTACCTGTTATCTAAACATTTTAATTTCTTTTAGTGTGATTTTTTGAAGTAATTCCCAAAAACAAATATTTGTCCGATTCTCATAACTTTTATGAGTGACAGTTTTATGCACGAGTAATGCACGCAAACTGAAGAGTGAATACATTACAACATCATTATTTTTTCTCAATTGTATAGGTCACAATTTACATTTGTTCTTAACTTACTTTCTATAAACTTGTGAATGCAATGTTCCCTTTATGCATTTGAATGACATTCAAACTCTCAATGAAGTACAGTTGCCAAATTAAAATATCACGCACAGTTCTTGAAACAAAATGAGTTTACATTCTTTGCATGTTCTTGTTGCTGAGTAATACATTAATAATGGGACATTCCATGTACAACTGTCGCTCAAAACTATTTTTAATTAAATGTGTCCTAGTCATCAAATGTCAGTCAACAAATTAACAGTATTCAAAGGCAGGAGAGGTCGAGGAATAGTAAAGCAAAGTTACCTATGTTGAGCATTTAATAGGCATTCAACAATCTGTGCTGAGGCAGCATTCATTATAAGAACAGTTTTTAGAAAATGGATTCCATTTAGAGAATGATGCAGCAATCACAAAAAATAAAGAAATCACTACTTGCATAAAAAAATAAATTAAGAAAATTCCTATTTTAATTGTGTATCATGCTACAAACCATACATTTTACTGAACATTAACAGATTGATATTACACTTGTATAAAAACTCTCAACACATATAAAGAATAGAAATGTATCAACTTTCTGGGTATTCTTTAAAAACTAATATTTTACTAGTGTGGGGACAAACTAGAACAATCTGTAACACCGTTATTAATAATATACATATGTCATTAAGAAAACTTCACAAGTAACCATTTTAAATGCTGTTGATCTGAATGTATGGTAGAGAGCACACACATGCAGTCTTCCAATATTCACACAATATTCTACTAATTACAATGCACTATATCCAAGTCTATTTTGCTTTGTAGTGCCAATAATCATTATACATCTCTTAAATTGGACCATCAGCGCACAAGTGATCTTGGTCCCCAGACTGTGCTCCACTGTGCTAGACTATATTGTACATCAACACACAAAATATTATACATCTTCAACCTTCATTTTATCCAATAATTTTAGGCACATTTACGACAGTAAGTATCACTTGAATATGCTACTTCTCTCCTTTATAATATGTACAAGGTACACCACTCTTGTAAATAGTACTCTCTGAATCAATTGTATTTTCCACTCAGGCAACATACAATGTATAAATAATTACAAAACAGTTAATTTAGTAAGAGTATTTCCATGCCAGATCATATCCACTGAAGAATATAATTAACTTTTACTATAAGATCGTCATCTTTGAAACAGTAAGATCATAGACATTCATTAATCTCACCATTTATAATATAAAAGAATCTCTCTGCTCCAAATGAAGGATGTTTTTGAATTTCTACAATTCACATAATTCAGCTTTCTTTAGGTCTTCATCTCATCCATCATCACGTGATACGAGTGAAGATTTACATTGTATGTAGTTTTTTTACTACACAATACAACAACAATTTCAGCACAAATAATATCTGGCGCTATTTTCCTGGTGGTTGAGGAGTTGAATTTGTATCTGAATCTCCTGGCATTGATACCCCTAATCGCTTTAAGTCCCATAATGGAGGGAGAGGTCGTCGTGGCCATATTTTGGTTGACTTTAAAGTCACTGCATCCCTTTGCATCTGTTCCAAAATTTTCAGGCTGGGATACAAACGCTGTTCAACCCACTCTGAGATAGTATAGCTATCAAAAACATCTTCAAGACTATCATGTGCAGATCTAATCAATGCTGTAATTGTGTGATAGATACGAGGATGTTCAGCCATTAGTTCATCAACACGCAGGGGACTTGAAAACTTTCTTCGTACATTGTATTCAGTCATCCAACCCTTATTATGCATCACAGAATCAATATATTCCTTCACTTCAAATTCAGCTGCATGTAATCTATAAGTGAGCTTAAAAAATGATGCACCAGGAAAGAAACAGCGACCAAATTTGTCCCATAAATATGGATCACTATTTAAGTTGACAATAGCATCTTGTGCATTACTATAGCGACTTACAGTAGAGTGTGCACAACCTAAACTTGTATACAATTTATTACGCAAACTCTGATTGAAGTACCCATGAGATGTCGCCAATAAATTAACAGCCAGTGATGGAACAGCTGCAGGTAGAAGTTCACACAATACAGCAAAATGATCATATCTGTAATCAAAGAAATCAAGCACTTATTACTGAAAGCCTTTTAATGAATAAACAAAATATGAATAAGAAATAAAAAATCAATTGTTTGCAATAAAGGATACAAGAGTAAATACTTCATAATTTAGAGTACAAAATTTTGTGTAGTCCCCCTCCCCTTCACATTACATTATGTTAAAATGTACTGGTAATTCTCTGGACACCAGTTTGGAAATGGCTAAACAGTCACCAACATCATAAATTTGAAAACCAATAACACAATAAGGAATATAAAAAGTTACTTTTCTTCACTTTTTAATACAAAATTCCTAGAGAGAGAGAGGGAGAAAGGGGGAGAGAGAGAGGGAGAGAGGGGGAGAGAGGAGGGGAGGAGAGGGAGGAGAGGGGGAGAGAGGGAGGGAGGAGAGGGAGGGAGAGGGGGAGAGGGAGGGAGGGGGAGAGAGGGAGGGAGAGGGGGGAGAGAGGGAGGGAGAGGGGGAGAGAGGGAGGGAGAGGGGGAGAGAGGGAGGGAGAGAGAGGGGGAGGGAGGGAGAGGGGGAGAGAGGGAGAGGGAGGGAGAGGGGGAGAGAGAGGAGAGGAGAGAGGGGGAGAGAGAGGAGAGAGGGGGAGAGAAGGGAGAGAGGAGAGAGGGAGAGAGAGGGAGAGGGGGAGAGAGAGGAGAGAGGGAGAGAGAGGGAGAGGGGGAGAGAGGGAGAGGGGAGAGAGAGAGGGGGAGAGAGGGAGGGGGGAGAGAAGGGAGAGGGGGGAGAGAGGAGAGGGAGAGGGAGAGGGGAGAGAGGGGAGAGGGGGAGAGAGGGGAGGGAGAGGAGGGAGAGAGAGGGAGGAGGAGAGAGAGAGAGGGGGAGAGAGAGAGGGAGAGGGAGAGAGAGAGGGAGAGAGGGAGAGAGAGGAGAGAGAGGGGAGAGGGGGAGAGAGAGGGAGAGAGAGGGAGAGAGAGGAGGGAGAGAGGGAGGGGAGAGAGGGAGGAGAGGGAGGGAGAGGAGGGAGAGGGAGGGAGAGGGGGAGAGAGGGAGGAGAGAGGGGGAGAGAGGGGGAGAGAGGGGGGAGAGGGAGAGAGAGGAGAGAGAGGGGGAGAGAGGGAGAGAGGGGAGAGAGAGAGGGGGAGAGAGGAAGGGGGAAAGAGGGACGGGAGAGAGAGGAGAGGGGGAGAGAGGGAGGGAGAGAGGGGGAGAGAGGGAGGGAGAGAGGGAGGGAGAGGGGGAGGGAGAGAGGAGGGAGAGAGAGGGGGAGGGAGAGAGAGGGAGAGAGAGAGAGGGAAGAGGGGAGAGAGGGGAGATGGAGAGAGGGGAGAGAGGGGGAGGGAGAGAGGGGGAGGGAGAGAGAGAGAGAGAGAGAGAGAGGAGAGAGAGGGAGGGAGAGGGAGGGAGGGAGGGGGAGAGAGGGATAGAGAGAGAGAGAGAGAGAGGGAGGAGAGAGAGAGAGAGAGGGGGAGAGAGAGGGAGAGAGGAGAGAGAGAGGAGAGAGAGAGGGGAGAGAGGGGGAGAGAGAGGAGAGAGGGGGAGAGATGGGGAGAGAGGGGAGAGAGATGGGGAGAGAGGGGGGAGAGAGGGAGAGAGGGGGGAGAGAGGGGGGAGAGAGGGGGGAGAGAGAGGGAGAGAGAGAAATGCCTGCTGATAACCAGAGCCAAATTCTATAGAGACAATACAGGACAGTTCCAGTTCTTCCACACAACCAATGGAAACAAGTTCCCACTAGCGCTCAGTGTCAGAACCTGGTAATTCAGCACCAAATAGAAACGTCAATGTGATTCCTATGGAAGAAATACATTTTTTTTAATCGACCAAACGAAATTAGACTAATTTTTACCTACTCTCTTTGTAATTTAATTATATTGAAAGGCTCAAATTAAGGTAAACAATAATGTACAAAAGTGATGTTTTATTTATTCCAAGAATAAAGTGTTTACAAACGCAATATTTTTCTTGCCTTAACACTTTCAGTGATACATTTGGTCTTTTTTTCACTTACTTTCTTTAAAAAGTATTGTATCAATACATTGATACCACTGCTTCCGTACAGATTAGTGTACTCCTTACAAAAAATATTCTCCAATTGAATATTAATAATTTGTATTAATTGTTTTTGACATAAGTTTACTTTGACATAAACAATTTCAAAAGTCTTTATTGAAAATATATTTAATCTCAGAAAACAAACTAATGGCCAATTCATTTGGATAGATCGGGATGGCATTCAAATACTCTTTAATCAGATAATGTGAATTTCTGAATTTATGCTTTTCATCCACATTCGATAAAGCATTCCTATAACAATCATGTGGCAAAGTACTACACTTCCAGCCACATAATGTGACTCTGTATTTTCCGGAAATCAACCAGGAAGACAATCAAATTAAAAGAAATCAAGCAGAAAACAAACACCACCAGAGCTCTGTATGAGTTTTCACCAGGTTGTGCCAGATCAGTGTTTTCTCGATATATTGCGAAGTGTCCTGTTTGGTCTCTAAAGTATTTGCAAGAGCTTATCTGCTAAAAGATTGGCCACATTACATATGACACCCACACACCCAAGTCAGCCAAAGTCAAGCTCACACTTACATGTGAATAGAATAAATGTTCCCTGCCAAAAAAAAAGTCGAAATGTTCCAGAAAATTATAGAATGAGTGAAAAATTAAGTAAAATATTACTTTTGCAATGTATGTATTTTGCTTTCAAAAGTTGCACGTGAAAGCATTGTTTCGTACTACTTCTATTTTCCTACATTATATTAATGCATTATTTCTCAGGTTTTAAAAACTCCATTACTAAATTTCAGAATTTGGTTTTTGTAACAATTTGAAAACAATTTATGTAATACTCTTTAAATTCATAAAATTAAATATGTACTGTGTCATATCAATGGTCTATCACAAATACTTCTCTTGCACAACAGATTTCCTAATGGTGACAGAAAACTACACAGCACTGTTTGCACTAGCAGACTTCTTAAGGGACAAGCTTATTCACATTTTATTTTCTTACTTACTATGAATGTGTCATGAACACAAAATAATTTTTCAACGACACTACCAGGAGAGTATAGAATGTCTCTCAACTAGGGTGTAGAAGAGTGATATCTCAATATAATGAAAATACATATTATAATGAACATACATTTTACATACATATTTGAAACTCCTTAGATGTAAAAACATTTCACTTTGCACACTCGTACCCAAATTTATTTTCTTATTATTTAAAAAATGTATAGGTTAAATTTTTTTTTTATATACAGCTGGACCTCCATATATCGAATTTGACAGTTCCTTCAATATAATTCAATATATTGTAACTTCGACACATAGAAATAATTATGAAATTTTAGTAAATGCTATTAAAGCAATTTTGGAAAAATTGGGTAAAATGGAAAATTCAAACATTAAATAATTAACAAATGTTTCAATCATTCATACCACATGAATAGGAACACGAAATTGTAGTATTGCTTCCTTCTGTAACATTAAGAGATTTTCATTTCTACATTTCCAACACTTTTCTTAAGTGCATAACAGCAAACTAAACCTGCGCAGAACTAACAAACTAACATCGTAGGGCAGGACTATTAGACAAAGGGACATGCGATTGACCTTCAGATCGCTTTGCATTCCACGACTGATAAAATCCCATGGGAAGCAATAGCAAGAGCGAGTTACCTTCACAAGAAAGCTGAGAACTGAACGTAAAAAGCATATAAACATTTATTCAATGGCTTGGAGGATTCAATGGCATGTCCAGGAGGAAGTTATATTTTTCTGCAGTAGCAATACTCTCCTTTCAAATTAAACAATACTATTTTTTTTAAACGTAATTTATAGTGTGTTCTGTACATTCTTATTTCAAAGAAAAAGTCAAGTCAAGAAATGAGTTCTATATCCAGAAATAACTTTCGATATATAGAAACATTTTGGAATGGAATTTTCAAGGGACAGAAAAAATATTCGATTTGTAGAGAATTTCAACACATGGAGATCCAACTGTAATTTCATTCCTATTTCATCTAATATTGTTCATACATTTTCTGTAATTTGCACTTAATAACATAATTGGGGAATCAAGTACTGAAAAGTTGTACGGTGCGACTAGCAGTGCTGTGATCAAATTGTGCGGACAATACACACAAAAATGCAGCAAGCTTCATTTCAAAGCATTTTAAAAAGAAATAAACTCAACATTAAAATGATTATGATGAAAACAGCAGCTAAGGTTTCACAAACAATGAATCTCTTGTAAAGTTTATTTCTTCACAGAAATCTCCAACTCAACAATACATCCACAAAAAGGAAGCCCTTCTAGTGATTTCACTTCCAAAATAATTTAATTTTGTGTGTATGGTGTGTGTGCACATGCATGTGCATGTGTGTGTGCACGCACGTGCGTGTGAGGGTATGTGTGTGCGCATGCGCGTGTGTATATAGATTACATTTAACCTAATATTGTACTTTTAAAAACTGAAACAATAGACAAATTTGGAAAAACATCTTGGATTGTAACCTCCTATGTATTACTTTTTGGCTGCTAAAAAGTATTTGAGGAAAATTTTGTTTGAAATAGGTTACAAAATTATGTTGAAGGACACTCGTGAATGCACATTCGTTTTTACATGTTAAGAAAGATTATCATATTGTTAAGAGTTTTATGATTCTCAAAAATACTTACCTTTGCCATCCTGTAACTGCAATGCCTCGAAAGCCTCCTTTGAACTTAGGACCTTCAGCTGTCATTACTTCCAACCACCTGAGATTGTTTTCCAAATGTCGTTTTACATTAGGAATATATAATGTTTCACCAAATGCTCCCTTAAAAGCACTTGCAGACCATATATGTGGAAACACGCTAGCATACTTTTCCCATACCATTGTAGGAACAAAGCGATATACATCCTCAGCATACACCCACACCTAAAAATCAGAATTCAAAGCATTTTTATAATTTCAAAATAAATACAGATTATTTTGATTACAGATCCATCTGATCATATTCTTCGATTGATCTAACCTCAAGGACCTGCAAGTTTGAAACTGATACATTGATTTTGGGGGATACTCTATATTACTATTATATTTATCAAATTGTCTCAAAAATAGCGGAATTTTTTTTTATTACACTTTGTTTTTGGATAGGATAAAAGATGCTGAAAAGAATAGTGCAGGTTTCATTTTCATTGAAATCCCTGATTTTTCGAAAATTGCATAAGTTGAACATTTTTTCAGCATCTTCCTACAACTACAACATTAAAGATATAGATTTCTTCCTTAATAAAATCTGTTGTTGAAAGATAGATCTTGAAAAAATGCTGGGTACCATTTTTTTGAAAATATGAGAAATTTTTGTGTACTTTTGCGTGAAATTTAGGCAATTTTTAAACAATTATGTTCTCAAATTATTGTTTTTCTATACAGCATACGTTGGGCACATTGATTGATTAGTGATTCCGTGTGTGTCAACTGGTAGGGTCATTAGTCATGTAAGAAGTTGTTTGTGTAGTCAGTTTGAAACCTTAATACCACAAAAGTGTCAAAGAAACAGTCAACCTTGAATAAAACAGACACATCCACTAGTTGAAAACTTATTGTCCCAAACACTTTGGGCTCACACAGATTTTACTGTACAATGAAACCTGCTCAAGCAGACACCTTGATTAAGCAGTTACCTCTATTAACAGCCTTTCCCCTCCCCTTTCAGGAGCCACCTGACTAAGCAGACATTGGCTAGGCATATTTCATGGATTGACCTTTATTAAGCGATCACTTTAAGTGATTTAGAATAATAAGCAGGAAAGAGGTGGAGATTACCATTTATTTAATATCTTCCTGTGATGGGACACATTGTCTGATTACCTCGAACAATGCCATCCAGAGTTGCGCGTCTTGTAGGGGGATTCATTTCTGTTTCAGGTCACAGCAGACGATTTTAATGAATATACCTTAATGAAACGTGTTTGCTTTGCCCTCTCCACAGCATTCTTGTGATTTGCTAACTCTTGCTTCCCTTCTGTGGGAATCTATTAAGGACTTGCAGAGTATGCCACATGCACAAATTAAATCCAAAGATCATTTGCTAACTCCTTTTTCAGATGGAATTTCTGAAAAGTTTCTATAGGATGCGAATTGCATCTTGAAGTCTAAAGTTGCTTGTTCAATTCGGTAAAGGAGGAAGGTGAGTTTCACGTTTGAGAGAATGAGTGATGAGTGAATGTTGTGTTTTGATATTAGCCCAGAAGAGGTAAATTATCCTTCAAACCTTTTATGGTAAATTTTTAAATTGAATTGTTTCATTTCTGATAATTAAAAACGTTAAAGAGAACTACTTCATTTCACAGCAATGAGCACAATTAACTTTGAATAATGCTTCCAGTATCCTAACCTTGATTAGGAGGCCAAATTTACTGGAACCATTAGTGACCACTTGCCAACATTATACAAGAAGTGCATCAGAGTGCTAAATAATAATGCTTAAAGTTATTTTTTTACTTCATGGAAAAAATTAGTTCACTCATTGTATCGAGTTATGGGGTTATGATGCTTAACCCTGTCCAATAAATATAATGGCAAGTACTGACAAACATAGATATAGCATTTCATTTTGAACAGTTGGGCAAGGCTTATACAGTATATATGTAAATTATTTTATTATTACTTTTTTTTTTTTCTAAAATTGAAAATTATGTACCAACCATTGGTTCTACTAATTCACCAATATGAAATTCTTCCAGGCTCTGGGGACTTAAATGCCTTAGCATATCATCCCAAATAATTGGCATAGTACCAGGATAACGAGAATGTATCATGTTTGCAACACGAGACACATGAGACAAGAAAAGTGATTCACGTGATTGTGTTCTACATCGACGGCATTCACCCATTTGGAAGACTTCATCACAACCAATATGAAGAAAGCGAACTCCCTGGTGCACTTCCATCACCTGAAATACAGAAGTAAAAAATGTAAGCAGATAAACAACAAAAATGTAAATGATATGTCTGTAACCTCATTCCCATAAAAGAGTTTGGAGAAGAACCATTTATGATACACATGAAAACAATATCGTTTCATGAGTTATAGCAGTACAAATTGTGAAAAATTATACTATAAATAATATGTATTATGCAAGAATAAGGAACAGCACAACAATCCAAATGAAAATACTACATAATTCTTGATACAAACTTTATGAAACCATCTACTATTTTTGAAAGCCATGTATTTCTTTTATGCACAGGGAAAATACAGAAGTTTATTTATGTATTTTTTATTTATTATAATTACAGACAATGGTAAATACTGATATTTCCTGATTTGGTGTACGTAACATACTAAATGACATTAAAAAAAATCACATAATCACATAAAATTATATTTGTGGTGGCTCAATGCATCAACTGATGTCAGTGCAGCACCGCTGACTGCCAGGTCCTAGATTCGAGTCCTGATGGTGGCAGGATTTTCGACACTGGCTTTTCAGCTAGGTCGAATTCAGTCACTGTCAGGAGGAGAATTCTAGCGACTTGCTGCTGTGATCAGTAGTTTTCCGTGGTTTCTCCGATCAACACCAGGCAAATGCCGGAGCTGTACCTTAACAAACGGGCCACAGACCATGCGCCTTCCTCTTCCCATCTTTCCTTCCTCTTCCCTGTCCTATTGTCACCCCTTACACATACACGTACACTAACATGTTCTACACTACCACACATGCTAGGAGATAGGTGGTTGGGGAAAAACCGCACTACACATATGGGACTAATGACCATAGTAGTTAACATGCCCGGAATCACTAACAATCAATCACAAGATCCCCCCAAAAAGAATAACGAAATAAGAAAGCATATTACAACTAACAATTGTAAAATTGTAAATATAAAGTACTGAAAATAATACAATAAAATACATTTGCAACTAGGGCAAGATGATGGGAGTCAACACTAGTTCACAGCTGAAGTGTCATGTTCAGCCATTAAGTAAACTTACAAAGCTTTGAAAGAGCTAATAGATGAGGCCACTGCTTTCAGAAGTTTATTCCACACCACTGTTAGTCAGAAAATTTGTTTGTGCTAGCTGGAATTTTGCCTTCATCAATTTCATAGGGTGTACTCCAAATTGGGGATTTTGTGATCTTTGAAAGATTCAAGATCAGTGTTATAATACAAGTGTAAGATCTTGTCAACTCATTTTCATCTATCACTCAGCAATGGCAGTCCAAATTTTGTTAGTCCCTGTTCATCAGTGATTTTCCTGATATTAATAATGTTGCGGTTCAAGGCCGCAGTGAAATCCTTAAGACAAGTAAGCGTGTTCACTGACCTAAGAACAAAACAGTATTGGCTTGGTGGGATACACACTATCACCTTAGGATGATTCCATACACATTTAGCTATAATTCTCTCTAGAATTTTACTTGTCAGCATAATTGGTCTGTAGTTGCTGGGGTCAGTTTTACTTCCCTTCTTGAAGAGAGGTATGATATCTGCAATTTTCCAACCAGTTTGCAGAATTCCAGAATCCAAAGACTGATGAAAGATTTTATGAAGAGTTGGGGTAATTTCCAATGAGCACTCCTTCAGAACGAGAGGGAAGATTTCATCTGGTCCAACTGCACACTTTGGATCAAGGCAGTTGAGGTTACAAATCAGAGATTCTTGTAAGGTGATGTCCTCCAAAAATTCCTCAGTTAGTAATGTATCAAAAGGTAGGTAAGGTGCCATCAAGTTATATTGTAAAATATTTCTCAACACATATGCAAAAGTATCAGCAATTATTGAGGGTCAGCTGTAGCTTCACCACTGACCAAACACAGAGACTGCAGGATAGTTATTGTGAAAGAATTTTGTCCTTGAATGTATAAAAAGAATTGTTTGTTCCCAGCCTGAGCTATGTTGTGCTTAAACTTTATTCTATGGATCCTGATCTCATCAGTTATATGATTACTTTGAGTCATCTAATCAATTTAATGTGTCTGAAGTTTGAGCAAGTGAGAAGATTTCTCCATAATCACTTCTTATAGAGAACGACCTCTATAATGTTGCAGTTAATCCAGGGCTTTGGCCTAGTTATGCGTTTATGTTGCTCAGGTGAGAGTTTATTTAAAGCATCAACAATGCCAACGCTCAGATTTTTTCAGCTGCGATTAATGTTGTGGCCATTGTGAAAATGCATTGCTGATGTGAGATGACAAATTTCTCTCTTTACAGTTTCAAAATGAGCATGCCAAAAATTTCTTTTGTCAGTGGAATGACTATGATCTTGCATATTGATTTATAAGTCCAGAAGTACAAAGATATGATCACTGGCTCATTGTACTTGGTGGAGAAAGTAGTTGTTCATTGTTAGTAAATATGGGGGTCAAGGGTGGACTGGCATTATCCCTCAGTAATGCTCGTCACACCTGTGACAAGTTGAACAAAACATGTTTCTTCAAATACCTCAAGGAAGATTTTAGCAGCAAGTGGTTGATACTTAAAAATGGCATCTGATGATGATAGTGACTATTGCGACTATTAGAGAGCTGTGAAATTTAAATCTCCAAAGATACAATACAATTTGTGATTTGCAAGGGATAGCTGAATGACTTATCAATAATACCAGAGTACATGTGCTGTTGTAGCACTGCTAGTTTTAACAATCAACTTATGCAAACATTTTAATATTTCATTTTCTTCTCACTGACCTCATAGAATGCAAAGATAATATTTTATCTACCTCTCGTTAAATTTGCTGGGTAATTAAAATTAAATCACAACATTATTCAAAATTTCTTTATTGGTAAAAATTGAAATACACCATCATAAACAAATGTTGAAGTTTCTACTGAAGCGATAGTTGTGTAACAGATTTGTTATTATAGAAAGCAAAGATCAAGAATATTCTATTAAGGTAGGAACAGTTTTAAAGATCTTTAATTTGTATGTTTTTTTGTGACAATAGTATTGATGTATCAGCAGTCTGTTATTATTTGTTTGTTTCTTCTTTGATACTGCTTTCATGGACTTGAGGTCCTGATGCAACCTTTCACTTTCCATGGATGACAGAATCCATCAATATAACTGAATAAGACATTCAATTTGACACTATGTCACATTCTAATCACGAAATGTTGACATTTTAGCAACAAATTTTCATGGGCATCTTCTCTGTTTGTTATGGCTATTAACATACCTAGTAATGTTATGAGTGTTATTACTGCTGAGGCCAAAATTTAAAAATTGACACAAAGCATAGCTCCGCCTCAATTTTGAGTTTGGACAAGGCTGTAATAACACTATAACATTTCGTGGCATGTCCAGCATTTTATCGAACAATATAAAATCTCACGATTTACATGCAAATTTATGACATTATTGTGATAGTAAACAAATTAATTCTGTTACTGTGGCACGTTAGTACGATATTGTAAGGTGTTGCTTGCGATTCAACGCTTTTTACATACCTAGTTCAAGAAAGATGGAAGCAAATAATTCTCCTGAACCTAAAGATACCTGAAGAAATTACATTTGGTGAGGAAGTTGGTGTTGGACTTTCAGTGGTGACACTTTCACATTGTCAATAAATATGATTGCTGATCAACTGAGAAGAGTTTCATTTGGTGGAATGTCAGGAAAATGAGGTTAATTTATATTAATATATATTTTTCTAATTGTACTATTAATAATTTAATAATATAACAATTAACAATAATTATCCTAGAAACTAATATGAATTACTTTTATTCTGAACTGTTTCAATCTGATTAGTTTTGTACATTGCCAGTGAACATTGCAAGGCATTTGACGTGCAACAAATTAATGGTTGTTTATTTATGTTGCTAAGGATGTTAAAATTCTTAACATGCAGGTAGATGCATGTAGTAGTAGTAACATGCACAAAGATGCATGTAGACAATAAAAATATTTAATTCATTGTAGTGCTGTACGAGAGTATTCTATTGGTTGTTCTTGAGCAATGTGTGCGCTACTTTGTGGACAACCAATTTGTATGGTTTATTCACAAGCAATTTTGCTGCTGCAGGCCTTTAATTTAATTACAATTGCAAATACAACGTGAAAACACAGAATTTTAATGATTGTTACAATAGATCAAAGTTTATGACTCCCTTGGAATTTTGGTTTTCATTCTACTACTTTATTGGTATTAACTGGTCATTTGGGTTTTTGTGACTGATTGATTGATTTGTGATTCCAGGTGTGTTAACTGCTAAGGTCCTTAGTCCCATTAGTGCAGTGCATGGTTTTCCTCGGGAGGTGGTGGCGATTTTCCCCTGCTGAATGGTGAGATCCAGTGCTGACCTAGATGTTGGCTAGTGGTGATTCCCTCAACCAGGAATCTCTAAGCTCCTGACCGGTCTCCCGGCATGTGTGTTGGTGTAGTGCATGTATGTGTATGTAGTATGTGTAAATGAGGGTTGAGAATAGGACAAGGAAGGGGAGAGAAAGATTGTGCATTGTTCGTGGCCTGTTTGTTAGAGTACTGCCCCAGCATTTGCCTGGTACAAATTGGAGAAACCACGGAAAACTACTAATCAGAGCAGCCAACCACTAGAATTCTCCTCCAGACAGTGACCGAATTCAATGTAGCTATCTAACTAGTTACAAAAATGCTGCAACCGATGATACTCTGAGCAACCTCTCTTCATCATTTTATTAGTTTTGCCATCGTATTTATCATGTATCATTTTAAAGTTTATCTCCCAGTGATTACCAAAATGAATGACAAGAACCAAATTTGCAATAGAGGGGAAAATCCATAATTTCAAAGTAAAAGACTTAAAAAAAAAATAAAATTGAAGTAAAACAATAGAAGGAATAAAGAATTTATTCAGGAGAATCTCCACAGAAAGTGATATCTTTCAAAGAATAAAAGACTAATTATTTAATTACTGTATAACAAATTGTCTTGATTGAGTTTTTTCTCATGATGCTTGGCTTACAATTTTCATCTAACAAGTGATTATTGCAAAGCTTTCAAGGAATGATGAGAGTGGGTGGAGCTCGAAATTAACAAAACAGTTGAAACAATGAGATGTTTTATTTTTACAATACTAACCTGAGTAACCAACTTCTCCACAAATTCAAATGATGCATTGAGAGAAGGGCACAATGCTTGGGGTGACTCTGGTACCTCTCGCAAAGATGCAAACTCATTGATCTTCAGAGCAAATTCCATATGTCCAAAGGTTTGTACAAGTGGAATGACTTCTAACTCGCTTCCTCTTGCTGCTTCCAAAATACTCTGGATGTCCTCTTTACTATATGCATTGGTAGCAGATATTGACGCTAGAGATCCAGTAAATGGAAACATATCTTCCCATTCTAGAAGAATTCCAGTGGCTCCCAGTTGTCGAACCAATGGAAAAAGTCGTTTTAGGAAACTGACCTAAAACAAGGTGGAAGGAATATTAAATGGAATGAACATAAATTAGAATATGAAAGGAAATTGAAAATGGAATGAATATCATGAAACTGAGAATCTTTATCACTGTCAGCTTAGTCAGACTCCTTGCTCCGTTAGCAGATAATGTCCAATAATATATTAGCAATGAAGTTTATTTTAGTACAATTCAAGTGATTTACCATAATTCTGAACTGGTATTATTTTATTGACTAAGAAAAAAAAAACACCAAAGCAAACATTCTGTGAAGCGAAACAAAACACAATATACAACAATTAAAGAATTGACGTTATGGATGTTATTACTGAACCTTTAATTAAATGAAGACTTGAAATGAAAAAGATTTGAAAATTATAGTGATGGGATGATGGTGTTTTTTATTTTTTTTGCTTTCTTGTGCAAAAAGAGAAAAATTGGAAAGATATCATAACTAATAACTTTTTGAGAAAATGAATTACATCTCTTTCTAAAATAATACACAATATAGCAGATATACCAATAAAAGCTAAATATGGTAAAGGCACTAGCAGCCAACAACTTCAAAGGAAAAACTTTTATTTATTTGTTTTTTACTTCTGCTTTAATAAAGAAGAGGAAATTAAATGATCCCTAGATAATACTTCCCTATCTGATGCTACTTATCAAAACCTTGTAAAATATTTCTTTAGAAGCGGGTACAAAATGCTTTACGTAAAAGGAAAATTGATTTAATAGCCAACTCGAACATGTTCAAGAACTGGCACTACTTTTCATCAGAACATGTTCAATACTTTCAAGTTAAATTGCAAATGATTTACATAAAAACTGACTAGCTCTCAGAGCCCCACTGTACCAGGATTTCTTAAGTAAAAATAAGATAATACGTTTGTTAACTATTCAGTTAAGACTACAGAACACACTATTAGACTAAGTGAAAAGCCCTTTCCTCTTTGCTTCTTTTCTTCATCCTCACCCTACTCTTTTTTCTTCTTTTTCACTTCCTCTCCTTTCTTCGTTTTCTCCTCTTCTTCTTTTTCTTCTTCTTCCTCTCTTATCATCTTCTCTTTCTTCTTCCTCTTTGAAGATGCAACTAATACTAATATAGCAAGGCAATTGAGGAGGTCAGTGCAATTCGAATGAATTTGGCACATAAACATCCAGTAGGTTGCTTAATAAAACAATTGGGGATTCGCAGTGATGAGTCAATATTATCAACCGATTTGAATCCTTCAATATAATATAATATAATATATAATATAATATAATATATTATATAACAATATAAAAACCACTCTTTAATCTAATTTTGTAGTACATGAACATTAAAACAAATAATTACAAAAACAAACTGGGCAATACTAAATAATTTTCACTCATCACTTCAATTTTATACCTGAAGTTTTCAATTTCAAGTACACCATGAACTCCATAATAATTTACTTTTTGTTGCTCATGAACCTTTAAACGTCAAATGCCACCTTCAGATGACCTTTTGTCCCAACTCTACAGGAAGCTCTACTTTGGAGATTTTCCTGTGCGGAGAGATATCATATGGAGGCAGGTAGTCGCTGTAACGTACACTAAGTTGGGCTACTTGCTATCGTGATGATATAAACACTACCTTTCATTTCACCACGACTTGCATACAACACATGTCATCACACATTGACCATTTTCAATTGTATCCTCATTCCCATTGCTTTAATACCATATGGATCATTCTCAAACTTCAGATGTCAGCTGCTGTAAATTGCCTAATATAATTACACTCAAGCAGCTAACAACCCATTTATAACCTGGAAATACATACTTTGCGATTACTAACCTATAAAAATTAGCCCGTGCTAACCATATTTAAACACAACAAATCATATCATGGAGTTGGAAATAACAGTTTTCAATTTAACACAGTTAAAACATTTTCTTGCACAATATATGAAGATGATGTTTATAATTAAGTAGCGCCCTGAAGCAAGACAGTTCCGTATTCTATCCCTCAAACACAAAACTTTTTGATCTTTCAGCGATGCCATCTTAACTCAAGAAAGTCCTCGAATTCAATAAACCCATCTTTCATTGCTGGCCTATCAGTGCAAATCCTAGTATTATCAAATCTGTTCAAAAGTGTATGGAACTGAGGGATGTGTCAGCATTTGGTGCTTTTACCTCATCAATTTATTGAATATTTTAAATACCTTAGGAGGTGCTCCTTTAAGGTCCAGGTGCAAAAGGCGATGTTCAGGTACATAAGGATGACGAGGATCCAAATTAACGTATGGAATGCCCATTTGATAGAGACCTTGTTGATCATATGTATTATAATGTGCTTGAAGTTGAATATCTTCAACTGTTGAAACACCAGGTACACTAACAGTTTCTTTCTCACTGTGACCACTTCTGAGAGTTTCTGGAGAAAACTGCTCATGAAGCTGTACATTTTCTGCTTTCACATCTGGATCTGTAGTTTTTAACTCCTCTTTTTCAAGAGGTGTTTGTTCAGAAGCTGCAATATCAATGTTTGAATTGTTCTTAAACAAAGATAAATAAAAGTAAAGAACGTTCCTAAAAAACCCTTACCTGCTAAATTTTCAAACTGCAGACAGTTTTTTTAACCCTTAAGTACTGGCATGAATACAATTTTTTTTTATAATTCCCACCAATTTCAATTTCAACCAGCCACAAAGCCAGTCTTCTCCTTAGTTTCCAGTAGTGTTTTCATATACAATTTCAACAAGTTATTTCAAAAGTAATTGAATTTTTACTTTTCCTTCCTGAACTATCCTATGGGGAGGAAAAGTATTGGAATCGCCTCAAAATATGCTTTTGAATTTTTTGCCATGAAATCCATATTTAAGGTTCTTTTGACCTGTAACTTTGCATACAAGTCTGGAGTATGGCCTACTAGAGCTGTTCCAAAGATGGTTAAGATTGGTACAGGTGGAGAGGACATACAAGCAATTTTGTTTCTGAAAATCAGAATGTCTGGAAGTGTCAGGCATAACACTGACAGATAAGAAGCTTTGGAGCAGCAACTTGGTAAATGTTTCAGGAGTACGATCTAGTTGGGCCATTCCAGAGATCACTGATATATTTTAATTTTTGGGGAGCACTTCACTGAAACCCCTGAGGCATTTTCAAAATTTTCTGGAAAATAGCTGAAAATTTGTTCTTGAAATTGTTTGCTTGAATTAAAAAAAAGCATTCATAATTATGACATATTCCTGATTTTGATTAAAACATCTGACATTTAGGAACTTGCAAAAAATTTCATGTTTAAATCACTACGTGTTTTCAGTTAGAAAGAAATCTGGGCTTTGAACTCGACAAAAATTTGACACTGTTGCTTTAAATGAAAGATACTTGACCAATGTGGTTTTATCGCTTAATATTATTAACTGGTTTTATAGGATAAACAATAAATTTTAATAAAATCATAAATTTAATAGAATGAACATTTCAGAAACTTGTTCAACACTGTGCACACAATGAATAGTGACAATTGTTCCAGAATTTGATATCTCTTCTTATTTTATTGGTTTTTACACCCTAATTCTGAAAGACATGAAACAATGTTTTGAGTGTTTTCTATTTTCCATGTAGTGAATATAGAGAACTTTCCTAACTTTTCTACAGCCGTATTCCAGACATTTCATTTTCAGTACACATCCTTGCTGCTCGAAATTTTAAGATGTGCCTCAAATTTCCCAGCTATTTTTCAACTATTTTGATTTTTGGGGCTTTGACGTTTTTTATTTATTTATTTATTTAATGTCAAAAGTTAAAAACAGTGTGTGATGTGTTAGGGGACAAAGTGTATCCTGTTTACATTTTCTTAAATTCTGAGATCTCTACCCTAACCCATATACACATTGAATTCTAAATACAAATGGAAATGAGTATTTTTGGCAACAATTTCAAAAACAACAAGAAAAATTCACTCCAGTGTAACAGAAACCATTTCCAAAGGCAAATCTGTTATAGATTTTGCTATTATTCCTCATTGTGCCCTTCATGAACGACTTCCTTTCGTGAGAACAGAGATCGATAATTTGAATAACTATATTGCCCACAGAACTCTAGAAGACATGCACAGATAGTGAAGTTATATTTTCTTCATAACTTCATTCAAATGTAGATCTTTAAATGCGATGTTGTGCACCTTTTTTTTTATCTCAGTAATTGATGAGTAATAACAATAAAGAGGAAACGTTTTAGTCTACTACACATTCCCACTAGTTTGTGTATGACCGGCATTGCCCCCAGACAGCATGACAGTGAAAACAGTTTCCCTTCAGAGGATCTCAGCATGTTTCTCTAGAATCACTTTGTCACCATCTCCATTCATAACTAAACGAAAGGTGTGCAAGGATACATGTTATCTGTTTATGGAATATTTATGTAATGTGTTTTCAAGGAATTACCTTTGGCACAGCAATTGCTGGTAGACAAAACCATCATAAAAACTGAATCAGGTCCTGAGCGCTTCTGACCAAAGATTCACCTCTTGGGTCATTCACTCTTGAAAATACATTTATAATACAGAGTGCTATAATTTTCTTGTGAATGTGAACATGAACAAAGGTGTTTATAATAGATTATGAATGTGTGTAGTGAAGTTGGGAATTTGAAGAAATTTTGCACTTTGTCTGCTCCTTGATCAAGGAATATTCTTAACACAAGTGATATTGTACACAGAAATGTTCTAAATTTACATGCATATTCTCGACAATCACATTTTCAACAAATTACACCTTTCCAATAATGGAACGAACAAATACTAATTAACAAATAGCAATTACCGACTTTCCTTTTTATTCTAGATCTGTTTCTGTAAACTTCCTAATTTTCGTTTTAAAAACACACTTTCTATTCTTTCTTTAAAAATGCACAAGTCACTAATTACAATTTACAGTTGATTACATAAACAGGCATTAAATATCTTGAGTGTCTGTTATTAGCTATTACCAACTGCAGTCCCTCAAATGAACGTCAGTATAGTGAATAACGGTTTCCTGTCAGTAGTTAAGGGTTAGAGTCAATTGCTCTCAAGAAAAGCATCACATGTCAGCATATCCATAGAATTTATGTAATAATATCTGCATATCAAATATAGAAATAACAGTTCCCACTACATTTTAAGCATTGTGTAAATCAATTTCAATCAAAGTTAAAATACACATATATGTCAGAAATGAAATATAGCAAGAAAACAACACAAATACGATTTGTTTCAAAATGTCAGAATCAAATGAAATAGTATTACTGTAGGTTATTGTTAAGGATTATTTTACACTAACAGACTTAACTTGCACCACCACCACAACAAGAATAATAAAGAAACTTTACCTGTATTTAATTTTAGAGCATTCTGAACAAATTGAACATTATCTCTATTTGCTGCATTATTTCCTGGTTGATTAATGCTAGAATGAATTTGTTTATCATTTCCTTGGGGTGATGGGTTGTCTCCAGATTCATCCTTTGCTTCTGAATTGTGATTACGAAGTGTTCGCTTGGGACCACCAACTTCCACTTTTTCAACATTATTGCTATTCACAGTAAGAGCACTAGCGACACTTTGTACAGATGTGCTGGATCGTGTAATTGCACTGTATTGTAAACACAAAATAAGAAGGACAATTCCAGCCACTACACCAAGCAATGTTGATTTTCGACGCCATGCTGTTAAACCCAAGCGACCAGCATATGATGCTGCTAAACTCATGCTGACAGCAAACTCCTATAACATATATCCATGCAACAAAACAAATATCAGATATTTGACATTCCCTTACCAGGATTTATTTAGGAAATCACACAAATTACTACACATTATATAATTTAACACTTACAAATATTGAGAAGCACAGTAATGTAGGTCATTCAGCTTTTTAGATATGACATATACATGTCAAACAAGAAGTTTTTCAGAACCATTAAATATATTATGGCATAATAAATTTCCAACTGAAAAGTCAAAAAGCAATGTGTGAATATACATTTTACAGTTTGTCATCACATAGGAAACTACAAATGAAATATCAATCACAGGAATAATTCACATCATAAATGTTACTAAGTAATTGAAACAATGCACGAAATTCACACACGATGATGGAACATAACTTAAATGCATATAACCTAAATTGCAAAAGAATTAAGTACTTCTTCTTGACCTCTCAAACAATAATTGTGGCAAACTGCATTCTCAAAAAGTGCAGGCAGTTTTGAAAATAACTGAAAGCTACAAATCATTTTTTTTGGAACAAAATCAAATGATAACACACATCAAAGATCTACAGGGCAATATTTTTGGCATCCCAAAAAGTTTGTGACCCTTCCCCATATCATGAATTCTGCCTCGTGTCAAAAATATTAATTTCCTATATTTTCATCACTTTAAAAAATCAGGATACGTAAAAACATTGATTCAGACAGGAATTTTGAGCCTTCTTACAATATTTTAGGTATCTATCCCTGTCCCTCTGCCTCTTATATGCACATCAATAAATAAAAACTGAAAGTCCGAAAATTTATAGTTTCATTAAAATAAGGCAGTTCAGCAACCCAACTTTGGAAAGGGAAAATAAGCAACACAGCTAGAAACCAGTATTTTCATGAACGTTTATTCGTTTTTGAAAGTAACTGACATTGCCAGACTGGCCGGAGCTATATCTGCAGATTACTATTAAACATTCTTCAAGAACCAATGATATTCCATTAAATACATATGATTATACTATTAAACATTCATGAAGCCCCAATAACATTTTAAACATTTCCACAACAAAGGATCAAAATTTTTTCTACACAATTTTGGCCCATATGAAGGTACATTGTACATTTACAAAATTGGCATAGATGACTTTCAATGACACGATCTTTCAAGTTTTTCGACCCCTTCCACAAACTACATTATTAAATATTGAATATTTTTCTCAATGAAATCTGTTCTTCATAATTAGTTCTTTAAACAATGTAGAGTTAAATGTCCTGAAAATGAGTGAAGTTTTCACAAAACTTTAAGTGAAATGGTACTAAAAAAATAAAATAAAATAATAAAATCGATGACACTTTTTCCTTGATATGTTTTGCCCAAAGTCCTCTGCATAATATGATATGTTTTCATTATTTTTCAAAAATTTCTAAAATTGCAAAAGTTCATTTTTTCAAACAATTCCTACATTGTAAATAAGGAAGCTGGAGATATCTTATACAATGCAATCTATTCCTGAACACTGGCTCTTAATAATTTTTTTTTTTCTTCAAAATATTGAAGGGATTTTAAATTCAATTGGTCAGAATTTTTGGTCTTTAGAAACAGGCTGATATCTCAGGAAGGTAATTTTGCCTCAGTGGTCTAGGGGACAAAACAGAGAATAGAACTTCCAGAAATCCCAAAAAAATTTTTAAAAATTCTTTCCTGGAGTAGAGTGAAGTGCACTTATAAATGTGGCTGAAGTCCGATTTTCCTTAAAACATGTGAACTTTCCAAAATAGCAAATTTGAATCTCCCGTGATTCCTTTGCTGAAGAGTTTCATAAGATGGTTGAAGAATTAGTAAAAGAATATTTGTAATATTGCAATAAGAGTATTACATATGTTTCAGATAAAACAAGAAAGCTGATGCTCGGGATGCTCTAATGGCCTAAAGCTCTCGCGCCCAACTCTTATCTCACCCTTCAAGTGGGGAGCCCTGTTAAGTCGGAAACCCACTCCAAGGTTGCGGTAACCAGCCCCTTCGGCGGAGTGGCCCGGCGAACTGATGAGGTCTTGATAGGGCTACTAGAGAGTAACTCTGGGAAAGGTCTATCAGGATGGTATAGGTCACCTAACTGGACCAGTACCTAGACTGGTGGAAGAACCAGTGAAATGGTCAACAGCAGCTCTCTTAGCCTGTAAGGTTACAGTTGGAACGCAGGGGAGGATTTCACCTCACGTGCCTGGCTGACACGCGGACCCAAGCCATAAATACCAGAGATTCAACTGGTGTTTATTACCGGGAAACCGGAGAAGATTGTTATGAGCAGGTTATTAAGGAATAGAGTCGCTGGTGATCAACTCTCGCAAGATCGCACAGTAGGTTCTGGCACCGGGCCAACTGTGTCAAATGAGCTACCTGTGCCAGTGGATAATGGTGAACCTAGTGCAGATCAACAGTCTAGGCGCGGCACCATACCACTCATGGCTACCGCAGAGACAGCAGCTTCATCTGCTGAAGGCCGGAGTGGCTTCAGGTCCTCACCTGTAGGGTCCTCCGCCATATCAAGGCAAACTAGCCAACACATGAGATGGACAAAAGAGATGAATATCTCCATAATGCATGCGCACTACATTAGCACGAAAGTGGAAACGAAGTATGAAGGGTTTAGAGTATGGATGCACGCGGAATGGAAAAGAATGTATCCAGACAGCACACTGAATGAGCAACGAGTTTGCAGTCAGTTAATTCTATTCAAAGGCAACGTGTATTTTCAGATGCCGAATTGAATAGACTTAAACAACAAATAACTATGCAACTGCAAAGTATCACACTATCAGAGACTCCACTCCATGGCAAGGAACATGAAGAAGAAGGAAGACTTCTTGAAAGATATCATGTAGCTGAAAATCAAGCTTGTCCAATTAGTAATGTACCTCTTATCAATGAATTAAAGGAAAGTTACCTGAAATACCGTATTATGTAAGAAGGTGTCCCATTGCAGAAACGACCTCGTATACCTAAGATCATTGAGAGTGCGAAGTTTTACGCTGCTTGTAAAGAAATGAATTCCATAGTTGAAAATACATTATCTCATATGATTTCGTTGGAAGAGCTGTCTGATGCAGTTCACTGTGTCGCTTTGGCAGTTTGCTCTGTTTTGGGCAGAAAAATTAGACAGGAAAATGGCAGAACATCCAAAGACTCCAGCTCTAAAAATGAATTCATACCAACATGGAAGAAAATGATCATTTCCAAAATTAATAAATCCAGGAAGGAAATCAGTCATCTATCAGCATACTTTGCAGGGAAAGGAAAAGTACCTAAGAAAGTGAGAAATGGGATACGATCAATTGCTAAAAGAATGAAGTTGCGAATGAACCTTGATCTGGATAAGAGATTGAAAAATGAAGAGGAACGTCTGAAAGAGAGAATAGCTGCACTCAGTGCGAGAACTAGGCATTATGATGAAGCAGCAAAGAGACATCATCAGTCAGCCTTTGCTTTCAACCAGAAGAAATTTTATAGACTGCTGCAGAATAACAATGAAGACCATCAAGGGCAATTTCCGAGTAGCAAATCCCTGATTCAGTATTGGACTGATATCTGGGCTAAACCAAAGCAACACCATGAAGGAGCCTACTGGTTGCAGGAGGAAATAGAAATTTGTCTTAACATCAACGAGATGCCTCCCTTTGAAATTTCCCTTGCTGATATCAAAACAGCAGTACAGAGAACACAGAATTGGAAGTCGCCAGGTCCAGATGGTATCCAAAATGTATGGTGGAAGTATTTCACTGCCACGCACCCATGCCTGACTCGGCTGTTCAATGAAGTTTTGCTAGATCCAACTATATTCCCAAAGTACCTGTTGACAGGCAGAACGTATATAGTGCCCAAAGCTGGTGATGGATCCCAGCCAAAAAATTATCAACCAATCACTTGCCTGACAACACTATATAAAATTATGACTTCCATAATCTCTTCATTAATGTACAGTCATTTAGTCGACCAGCACATTTTGGCTCCTGAACAGAATGGGGGTCGCAAGGGAAGTATGAGATGAAAGGAATTATTATTGATTGATAGTGTAATTACACAGCAAGCACAGAAGAACCATCGCAATCTTTCTGTAGGCTGGATAGATTACAAAAAAGCCTTTGTTTCGGTACCTTACTCATGACTTTTAAGAGTACTCGAATTGTATAAAATCGATCGAAGACTGATTGTTTTCTTGAAGAACTGCATGTCAGAATGGAAAACTCATTTGCAGATTAAGAAGGGAACCTGCTGTAACGTGACGGAAGATATTGCAATTCGTCGTGGAATCTTTCAAGGGGGCAGCCTAAGCCCGCTATGGTTTTGCATAGCACTCACCCCTTTGAGCAGAATGCTCAGGCAATCAGGATATGAGTACTTATTGAAGAAAAACCCTGATGTTCGTATCTCGCACCAGCTCTACATGGATGATCTCAAACTATATGCTTCTAATAGAGATCACTTACAAAACAGGCTCGAACTTGTCAAGAGTTTCAGCAATGCAGTTTGTTTAGAGTTTGGGATTGAAAAATGCGCTACCCTTCATGTTGTCTGCGGGCAAGTTCAAAATGAAGAACAAAATATGCAAATATCTGGTGACACAATTATTAAAAATATCGGCACTGGAGACTCCTACAAATATCTGGGAATGCTGCAATTGCTGGGAATTTTTGATTCAGACGTTAGGAACAAAATTGTACAGAGCGTGCTATCGAGAGTAAATAAAATCTGCAAAACTTGGATCAATTCAAGAAGCAAAATATCTGCTATTAATACTTGGGCTATTCCCATAGCAACTTACACATTTGGTGTAATAAAATGGACAGAAACATCCTTGCAGACTTTCAACAGGGAAATAAGAACTACACTCACAAGGCACCGACAGCACCATCCTCAGAGTTCAGTGCACAGGCTGTACTTACCTCGTGCTAGTGCAGGAAGAAGACTCCTTAACTTGGTGGCACTGTGCCGACAGCAAGAAGAAAAGCTGCGTCGGTACTTTCTCTCTATCAACTCATCTGTTCACAAAGCTATCTGTGATCAAGATAGAAAGATGACCCCATTATGTCTGGAGCAACCAAGTAAAGAGTTTGATTACCTGAAGCATCAAGAGCGCATGAATATCTGGCAAAGAAAGGAACTTCATGGTAGATTTTTTGCAACTTTAACTTCGGAGAACATTGATAAGAAAAAACTCTGTAGAGTGGCTTCGAACCGGGGGCCTCTTTGGTAAGACGGAAGGATTTCTTTTCTCCATTCAAGACCAAATAGTCAAAACCACAGCTTACAAAAAATTCATCATGGGTCAGCAAATTGATAGCCGATGTCGCCTATGTAAATCCACTAACGAGTCAATCCAGCATATTTGCTGTGGATGCCCCGCATTAGCACAAACAGAATACCTTAAAGACACAACTGCGTCGCCAAAGTAATCCACCAAGCTCTTGCCAAAAGATACGACCTCGTAGAGAGTGAACAACCATATTATAAGTGCAAACCTGAGCAAGTAATCAGCAATGATCGAGCTCGAATTCTGTGGGATAGTGTAATCTTCACTGACCGAACAGTGGAAGCAAATAGACCTGATATTGTTCTGTTTGATAAAATATCTAAAACATCATGCATAATTGATGTTGCGGTTCCTACAGATGACCAGTTTGTAACAACTGTTGCTGAGAAAAAGAGGAAATACCAACCCCTGGCTGTTGAATTGAAGGACATGTATGGATTGCGCGCAGTGGAAGTGCTTCCAGTAGTGGTCTCAGCGAATGGATTGGTCACCAAGGAATGGCAAGAGATCGCGAAGAAGTTAGAATTAACTGAAAAGCATATACGGACAATTCAAAAAGCCGCATTATTGGGAACAGCAAATATAGTCTGTAAATTCTGAAGTCTGACTTGACCGATTTAAAAAACAAAATATATTCTTGTTCCACTTTACGTGCAAACCATTGTTGCCTTGGGTGATTTTGAGAACCCCAGCATCAGTGTATATCTACATAAAATAGGAAATAATAATAATAATATTATTATTATTATTATATTCCAGATTAGTGAACAATCTTCAGTGCAAACCATTTGTTATGTTTATCATTTTCAAATATAAAAGAAACATATTTTATGAATTTATTATAACAACTGTTGTATATTTACACACCCTCACACAGAGTAAATCATTTCAGGAGTGAAAACATTCACCATTTTTAGATGAACAAACGTTTCTGGTTGTTTTGCTGATAAACGGTCATTGGTGGACAACGTTTTTTTTTTCCCATGAAAAGATCAAGGAATGCTTAAAAAAATGGCACAGCTCATTTTTGTTAAACTCTCTGAATTTTCGAAAATTGCAAAAAAATAATTTTGCAAAAGCACAGTATTGAAGATAGGGATCTTTGTCTTCAATAAAATCCGTTCTAAAAAATCAAATCTTTCAAAAAAGTAATGTACAATGTTTTGAAAAAACATAATTCTAGTGTAATTTCTTCTTCAAATTATTGCAATTTACAAAAAAAAAATTTTCTTTTCTCAAAAACAGCTTGAAAGGTTTCTTTAAATTTTCTACTTGAATGTATCAAAGGTCTGTATAACAACTTGTAGTTTTCCCGTTTTCAGCAAATACTCTGTATTTTCGAATACTCTGTATAAGCGAAATAAGTGAAATTTGAAGCTCTTTTTCACAGAAAAAGTTTTAAGTTTTTGAAAAACTTTATATGACATTATTTAAACCACATGTACTCATAAATACAATTGTCTAAACAAATTACCGCAAATTTAAATATTAATGACGTGAGAGAGAAGTCAAAAAATTACATTTTTGTAATTTTTGAAAAAACAAAATAGAGCAATATGGCATTTATGTCATCTTATAGAGTACATTTAGCACTATCCCTACCAAAAGTTTTACGAAAAAATTTGGAGCAGTTTTTGAGAAAATCTTGTTTTTGTAATTTTTTGAAAATCGCAAATATAGCACGCACTTAAAAGAACTGATTAAGAGCAACAAATTTCATTTGAAGGAAAAATCTGTCTTCAATTTTATAGATGGATGACGCCGAAAAAATTCAAAATTCTTAAATTTGAGGAAAATTCCGAGTTAACCGTGAAAATCGGAACTATGCCATCTTTATAAGTGTATTTTGCTCCATTTTTACAAGAAATCTAAAGAAAAAAATTTGGAGCCGTTTTTGAGAAAATTTTGACCATTCCCGGGGGCTTCATGTAAAGTGCCTCCCAAATTTTGAAAAACATTTTTCAAAATCGCAGCGCCTCGAGTTGAGCCGCGGAATATCCATTTTGGAAAAAATCCTACGTATGGTTTAGGCGCTAGTGGTGTTCACAGCCAGACGGACGGACGTTTTGAAATAACAAAACTTTTTCGGTAACAGGGCCCCCAAAACGTGTATTTCAGTTGAAATCTCGAAAACGATTTTCTGCAGCAATACATAACTTTCTCTATACTCCGTATGTTCTCCGTATAACGTACGTATACAAGTAAAAATCTGGCTGGAAACACTCCCGGATTCATGTAGTATAATATATTGGGGAACCGTTACAAATAATGCGAGAAAGTATGTGCTGTTGTGCACCACTAGATAAAATTTTACACGGGTAGTTTCCAAGTTATATACGTATGCCCTTAATTAAAACTGGACAAGCACGAACTTTCGTCAACTGGGGTTTAAGTAGGACAAGCAGTTTTTGAGAGTATTGAATTTTAACCTCCAGAGAAAAAAGAAAAAAAAAAGAAAAAAAAACTGTGTTGCTGAAGGTAATATTGGATGTACTGTCATGCTTGAAGAGCACGCAGCAATAAAATAAATTTAACTAGAGGTGATACAGAATGGCACACACATTCTCGTAGTAGTTTTCTAATTTCTATAGTGTGGACAGGCTTTACGGTCTTGGCCCGGTCTTGCCAGCTGCCATCTATCGTCGCCAAAGGAACATTTTTGGACATTTACTCAATTTTTCGGTTTCCTAATAATAGAACAGAAATATTACTTTAGGAATATTAAAGAAAAGTAAAACTTCGCCATAATGGCAATTTTCATTGAAAAATTGGGAGCCGTTTTTAAGAAAATGACGTTTAAGAGTTACCGTTAATGCGAAATTTGAAGCTCTTTTTCACAGAAAATTTTTGAGTTTTCGAAAAACCTCATTTGAGATAGTTTAACTCGCAAATGCAATAGTGTTTACAAATCGCTTATAATGTGCATATTAACGGCGTGAGAGATATTTAAAAAAATACAGCAAAACGAACTTGATGTCATTTTTAACGGCGTAATTAGCAATACCCGTTGGAAAAAAATGAGGAAAAAACTTTAGAGCCTTTTTTGAGAAAATGGCGTTTGAGCATTTCTGTCAATACGAATTATGGGCTCATTTTCACAGAAAAGAGTTGTTTTCGAGAAAAGTTTAAGTGACATTATTTAAAGCACATGTACTCATAAATACAATGATGTGAACAAATTGCCGCTAATGTAAATATTAACGGCGTGAGAGAAAAGTAAAAAAAACTTTTTTTGTAATATTTTAAAAACAAAAGAATGGACCAATAAGGCGTTAATGTCATCTTACAGAGTGAATTTAGCACTATCCCTAACGAAAGTCCAAAGAAAAAAATTTGGATCCGTTTTTGACAAACTCTTGCTTTTGTAATTTTTTAAAATTGCGAATATTGCGCGCAACATGGCGCGAAAACTACCAAATTTCTTAAAACGTGTACATGACCTTAATGAAACAACTAATTATGGACAACAAATTTCATTTGACGGAAAAATCGCTATCTTCAATTTTATAGTTGTAGGAAGACGCCGAAAAATTCAAAATTTTGCAATTTTTGAAAATTCAGAGTTCACCGTGAAAATCGGACCGATGCCACCTTTAAAAAATGTATTTTACTCTATCTTACAAGAAATTTAAAGAAACAATTTGGACGGAATTTGGGTGCATATTACGACGGCTTGCGCGGTCCTGCAATCGCGCCCAGCCGGCCGTCAAATTGCAGTCCACTCGCTGTTCGCAAATTATGCAAATGCCTCCCTAAGTCTACAATAGTGCATCGAATCTTGGAAATGCGGCAAAGTGCCATTCATACATGCTGCGACGAAACTGGAAAATTATAAAATCAAATCTAAGGGAACCTATATCTCTGAGGCCAAAATGGCAAAATAATTAGTTATTGCGAATATTATGAGGAACGTCCTGATATTATTTCCACCTGGAATGACTCACCTGTTTGCGCGTGAAACGTGTTACACAATGTTTCTCTTTGCGCTCCCGATCGGTGGGCACCTGCACCGTTCTCTTAAGCGTCCTTTACACTATCCGAAGACAAATTTGATCAAAAAATTGTGCCATTTTTTAGGAAATTTCGAAAATGTTTTACGGCTTCATCTAAAGTACTCTCAAAAATCAAAATATCCGTTTGAAGTCCTCTAAGTCTCGAGTTTATTAAGATAGATTGGGGAATATCAATTTTGAAGAAAATTGGCAGAACGATTTAAGCCTTAGCGTTGACCACAGTCTGACGTTTTGCCGTCAATCGATTTTTCGGTTTAACGGACTCACAAAACACGGATTCTGGCTGCACCACATGTTATAGGATTTTTTTTATATTAAGCAACAAGATTTATCCACTTTTTCTCTACCAGGTCCTGGCAATTTAGAGTTTTTGTAGCGAAAATTCGCCGTTTTCTGGCGCACGATTCTTTTCTTACGAAGTACCTTCGTAAGGGCGAGACAGTAAAAATATGCCAATTAGATCAATATTCTGTTAATAATACATAGAACCCGGATTTCTTTTCAAAAAAATTTTAACCATTCTCACTTGGAAATTGATGAAATTACTACCCAAATCTCATTCAAACTTAGTCAAATTTGATTTTGAATACATCAAGGTTAACAAATATTTCTGTATACAATCCAAATTTGGAAAAATATGTAAAGTAATGGGCTACAAGAGCACATACTTTTCGTATTGATCATGGTCACGTAACATTACAACTATCCCACTAACACTTCAACCATCACTCGAAACATTCAAACATAACTGAATATAACGCAAAACATAACTGAAAATTATGCAAAAAATACCTTGAAAAAAGGTATACTTGAAATTATCCAGATTTAATATTAAGGAAAAAACTGAATGAGAAAAGAGAACTCTCAAGTTTCAATATTGAAGACATACGGTATGTTAAAAGAAACTGTCACCACTGAAATCAAAATTAAGTGAATACTATTTCGAAAAAGGTGTATTTGAGAAGATTTACGATCAAATATTGAGGAATAAATTGCACCATCACTATCTTTGATGATGTGTCAAAAACATTTTGAACTCTTGCAATTTTCGAAATTCCAGAGGTTTTAATGAAAATCTATGCCGTAATATTAAGTAAACTTTGTGGTAAAGGAATAAAAACTTGATGATGCTTTTGAGACAATTTCATTTGTGTTATTTTAAATTAACACTATTTCTCTAAAATTACGTGAAAACTACTCATATTTTTAAAAAAATGTACATGAAAATAGTATTTAAAGATCTTATATTGAAGAATAGATTCCATTACGAAAAAAATCTTCCATAATGCAGTTTAGGAGGAATTGATTTCCGGGCGTCAACTGCTGTGATCATTAGTCCCATAGGTGTGGTACAATTAATATCTCGGAATGTGGCGGTGTTCCTCCCCTGCTAGAAGCTATAAACAGCTCCGCCGACCATGCAGTACTGCAGTTTTCTCTCCAGGCATCTCCCCCAGCGGTACACCGCCCCAACCGGAAGAAGCTCCACGCTCCCATCTAATCTCTCGATACGTGAGGTAGTGTAATGCTAGTGTGTGTAAGGGGAGAGGAGGGGTCAAGTGGAAACAGATACAAGAGTTCTGTTTAGATTAGTTATTTAGCCAATGACGAAAATTCACCTCCGTACTCTGACCGGGAGTTCCTACGGTAATGGATTTTCGACACTAGCTAGATAGCTAAGCAGAGTTCAGCCGCTGTCTGGAGAAGTGTAGTGTCTGGCTGCTCTGATCAGTAGTTTCCTGTGATTTCTCTGATCAATACCAGGCGAATGGCGGAACAGAACCCTAACAATCAAGCCGCGGACGACGCACGACATTTACTTCCTCTTCCTTGACCTATCCTCCACCCTTGCTCACACACTCGCATGCACTACCGCACAAGTCGAGAGCTTCGAGTTCGGGGCGGTGCTCCGCTGGGGAAGATTCCCAGAGAAGAAAATCCTATGCACCGCAATGTAGGTCGGCGCGGGATCTCATCACCCAGCGGAGGAGGAACACCACCACTTCCTGGGATACAAATTCACTACACTAACTATAATTCTCTATAAAATTCACCACACCCCTGGTCCTCTATCAGAGACTATGGTAATGAGCAGGCTGTTATAGGATGGGGTTCAAAAAATCATGTACATTTGACATTTTCGAAATTTGACAGGTTTAACTGAAAAGCGTAACGCACAGTTTTCATAAGCATACCTTGCTCTATTCGAGAAAAAAAATTGGGAGCCAGTTTTGAGAAAATTTTGTAAATGTCTGAGGGAATGTGATGAACCACCAAAAATTAAAAGATCCATTTCAAATTCAAGGCACTGGAACATAAGCCCGTTCAATCCTGGAATATCCATTTTGGTGAAAATCCTGTATTTGGTTTGGGTGAAAGTGTTGAAAATTTGTTCCCTTTAAAATCTCAAAATTGATTTCTATCACTATTAGGTTACTTGTCTTTCTCTACACACTATACATATAAGAAAGTATAAATTGGTAATTATTTTTAACAACTTTTGTATTTGTCACAACGTACTATGTCACATAGAAAATAAGTTAAAATAAATAACAAAAAAATGGAAATTTGTCCGAAGCCAAAATAAAAAGTGCTAAAAATTGGGAAACTTTGTTTTGGCTTTAGTAACTAATCTACACATGCATGTATTTATTATTGTATCAATATTCAAGTTACTAGTAAATGTAAGAATTATTGCACTATGGTCACTGTAACTAGATCACTTATTATTTCACATCTAGTTGTAGTTTGGTTAATTATGATTTGACCTACTGCTTTTTTCATTTAAATGTATTCCGAAATTACATGATCCGTAATTTCCACAGATCCTGGGACATCATTGTCAGCCATCAACAAAAATGTTAGATTTTATTTAGCTTCAAATGGCTTTTAATGAGTTGAGATTGCCCAATATTTCCAGAAATTAAAATACTAAGTTCAATGAAAAAAGGCTGTACCATTCTATTAAAAGTACACACACACACACACACAACTGTTTGCCAACTGATGAAAATGTGGTATATAGTAATACTTATACTTATGAAAAGCTAGTTTAGTCTAAAACAATATGTTAAATTTCCTAAGACAATCAAAAGAGTTAGTATTTGCCACTTCAATACAATGATTACACAAACGATCCCTTTTTTGTTTTAATTGCCATGACATTCCACTTCATAAATTACAAAATGAATGTTTTGGAAGTTTTTAGAAAACTACAAAAACAGCAAAATATCTGGTAAAAGATTGCTATGAAAAAAATTAGCTTAAAATTGATTTGTAGACAATTAGAATAACTAGAAACAAAATTCAGACTAACTGCATACACCTAATTGTACATGAACTAATTGAATTACGGTTGTTTCATACCATTAATTTGCTGGTGAGAGTAGAAAATTACCTAGGGATCCTTCTGGACGTCAGGAAGTGTTTAGTGTAGCTATTTAGCACAAAAAATTCCTGTGAATTTTAAGATGCCTAATTTGTGTATATTCTTAGGATTCATATTAAACATTGCATGTTTTAGACATTTTACTGTATATAAACAAATAGCACTAATAATATATCACAATAAAAAATCTGGCCATTAATTGCAACACATCAGAGGTTGCAATTTTATTAAAAATCAACAACAAAATCCTAGTTTTCACAGATGCTAAAGCAACCAAATTCACAAATAAAAGGTTTGCACTCTTCATGTATGACACATATTTATGAGATTCTGCGAGGCTAAATTTACATGAATAGAATATACAAAATTATTGATTGATAATTTTCTCACATTTTAACACTAATTCCCATTTCAGAACAATATATAAATATAAATTTGTAACAAGGGCAATAAAGTCAAGACTATTTAGTTCAATCATCAAGACAGTTTATCAAATAATTCATAATCAATGAAAAAAAAGGAGGAAAAAAGATCATTTTTCTGAACAATATCACAATGGCAACAAAATGGCTTCAATTACAATCAGTAAAAGACACATCTCCAATTACTTTAAAGAAACAAATCAATCAAGAATTTGAGTTTTCTCCCTTCAATTTTCTTTAAAATGAGGACCATTGCTGAAATGGCATTCAAGAAATTACAACTAATTTCAGATTTATATTTATCAACAGTAAATAACTAACTGGAGAGTTTGGAGTAGCCACAGGAAGTCTCCTACTGTTCACAAATATTATCTCTATTTTGGCTGAAGGATGGCTCTTTCTGTTACTGTCTCACGCCCATTGTGCATTCACACAAGATCTATAAAGCAACACTGACCAAAACTGAGATGTGAACATTAATGAAGAGCGAGAGACTTTCTGCGACTTAATTTTGCTACTGCCCCACACAACTTTCAAGTGATGGCATTTATACAGCATATGATTAAGTGAATGAAATATGAAAATATATTCAAAACTCTCATGTGAATGAAAACTGTTTTAACTTTGTGAATTTAATTCTTTTAATTTTTTACTGTATTCTTTTATCTACCATAGCACTGGATGCAATTTAGAGCTTCTTGTGAACTTTTCTGTAATTTTTGCTATTTTTTGGCATTTAGTTGTGTAATTTTGTGTAAAAGACTTTGATTCATAGCCTTTTTCTATATTATGAAAATGAATAAGGGTTTACAAGCTTGTTAATTCATTCATGTTTACACCAATGCATTACTGGTGACCATTATCATTCAGAAACAAAAAAAATATGTCAATTAATTCTGCAAAACTATGGCCTCTTAACACAACATACAATTAAGGTGTTTACTGTGCACTAAGATTTTCTTATCTTATGAATATTCTTACTCAAAAAAAATTGAATTCTGAAGCTATTTACTTAAGAGCAGAACAAAAGTAATGCAACATAACCACATCACTTTGGAATTATCAAAAGATCTGATTCATAAAAGATTTCCTTTTGTTTTATAATTAAATCTCACTGAATGTGAAATGATCATTAAAAAAAGGAAAGTGATACAGCCCACTAATGAACATTACCCAGAACTTCTATAAATGATACTCTAATTACACAAAATTAATACCTGTCAAAATGTCATACATTAAATAAAATTTGTATATAATAGAAGCGATAATTACAAGTTAAGTGGAAAAGATAATGAGAAGTCTTGTAGCACAAGGTGAATTACAAAATTAAGTATTCTAAAGTTAGCACATTTCAATGAAAACAAATGTTAACTTCAATGGCAAGTGCAGTGTGTGTTAATTTAAAGACTGAAGATTATTAAAATAGTAAAGTGTGCTTCAAATCTTCTAGTCTACACAAATTACTCCCATTAGGAAATCGTATACAAGTCATAAATAAAATATCTTATTCTTTATAATTTCAGTATAAAATACACATACTTCATACAGCATTAGCTACAGAATCATTTTGGCCACTCAGTACATTATCCTTCAACTAACAAACATATTCACACAAATATGGAACATAAAGAATTATTCCTCTCACTAAAACAAGCACTCCGCACTTCAAGTAAACATACCTCCAGGCAACTCTCATTCCGCACACACGATCAAAATACGAAATCCATTATTCCAATTAATGGTCATAGTCTAAACGTACCTTAAAGTAAAACTGGTTTACTATGTTAATAATCCTCTGTAAGGTACTAGGATACCTCACCGCATTTGAAAATAAAAATCTAGCGCGTTCTTGTAATTCACATCACTCTCCTCCGACAGAACACACTTGTATTCACTGCGAACCAACATCACAGTTTCACTTTGTCACTCTGCAACGACACATTCTTATCTAGGATCTTCCCTGTCATTAGCTGCCAAATATGCCATTTGGAAGGCTAAGGTACGGTGGGTGAAAATATACGAGGCGTTAACTATGCACCTCCCGCCAGCACGTCGACACCTACACCAAAACTGCACCAAACTTCAATCACTTCAGTAGTACATCAAAGATTCTCTACACACTTTGCAATACATTATCTTTCTCTCTCATGATTGCGTTCTTTATGTTGCAATATCTATGGAATACATTCCGCTTTCCATCCTCTGCTTTCGGAACTCAAAATACTGTATTTTGATTGGTTGAACAAATTTCAATGTCTTTCTACAGACTGTCCAGAATGACGTCAGAGCTTTTGGCGCGAAAGTCTAGGTAGCATGTTCTTGAGTGTGGAAGTCGTTTTCAAAACGTAAGTTAATTTTCATTCTCAGTATCTACTTGCTGCCGAAAAAAGTACCAATTTTCAGTAGAACACACGTTTTGCGTGTATCTTGAACTGAAATAGTAAAATTTTCTTTCTTCTATGTTTAGTAAATTACTTTATGGAATACATAAGAGTAGTCAGAATCCACGTTTTGTGAACACTGTACAGAAAAACTTGTCTTTCTCGAAACATCTGTCTGTGAACAACACTAGTACATAAACAGTACACAGGAATTTCGCCCAAATGGATATTCCCTGATCGATCTGACTGATGTCCCGGCCCCTCGAATGTGAAACGCAGCTTTTAATTTTTGGGGGTACTTTCACACTAGCGACAATTTCGAAATTTTCGAAAAACTTGCTCCAATTTTATCTCTAAAAGTTGGTCTCGAATAGAGGAAGTGCGCTTTAAACAACGGCACAGGTCCGCCTTTCAGTAACAACTCTGAAATTTCGAAAATTGCAGAAGTTAAAAATATGAAAAATTCTTCTATAACTAACTGTTTTCTAATAAAATTTGTTTTAAAAAAAATAATTATTGTCAGGCACGAGTATTGGCAAGTATGAATTTGGGTGAAGTTGTGGCAAATTAAAAAAAAAGTACATATACAAGTCTTCTTATCAAATATGACTCAAAGTCCTTTCTTTACGTTTTCTATCCTCGAATAGAAATTCGCTTAATAATATTGTGTATGTCCAATTTTCATTTCATCTTCTGAATTTTGAAAATTTCGAAAGTTCATTTTTTTAACTTGTCTCAGAACTTCAATATTGATGGTGAAGATTTATTTTATAATACAATCGATTCCTTAATGCAGTGGCGAATTATCTGATACACCGCGTATACCGTCGGTATACCTAGTAATTCGAAGTGTATAACAAATAGTTCATAAATTTGGTAATCCTCTAAAAAGTTATTGAGATTTTGAAAGCTTTAAAACAGATGCGAAAAAATAGCTTTGATTTGCTACTGAGAGCCAGTCAGTCTTCCGCATCCGTAAGCGCTAGAGTGAGAAGTTTCAAACAGTTCTTAATGCTGTCCAGAGAATTCGCTAGCGCAGGCGAAGGCACAGCATGTGAGCCGCGATAACCATGAGATCCTTATGTTTTAGGGGCAGGGAGAGGGGAGGATGCGCGTCTGGACGGTCAGTAGGCACCGCAATATATTGCGGTGAACCGTTCTTCTCTAGTCGTTCGTAAGTTACGCTTCTCTCAAGCATTTGTAAAAGTGAAGTGGGTTAATGATCCAGACTTTTTTTTAAAAAAATTGTTGCGTCTTACAAATTGACGCAACGCGTCTCCAAGCCCCATAAGGGGCGTTGAGCGCTCTGCGCTGGGGAGTAATCCTCCATGAACTTGCGCGGGAGTAATCCTCCATCACCTTTAAGTCATGTCACGTCGCAGTCATTTGTCAAGAGGACCGCCAGGTAGCATCTCCGCGAACGCGCCTCCTACTACGCGCTCCTGCGTCACTACCCAGCGGCCAGAATTGGGAAGGAATAAGGATAGGGGTAGGGTTTAGGACACTGCACAGGGGTTGGTCTAGCCCTTGTGAAGCAGCCAAACTCGTTTTCTTGGAACAAATTTCACATGAGATTCGACGGGAATCTAACTCGGACTTCAGTGGTGAAAGGCCAGCGACATCGCTATGTGCTACGAGCGCGAGGTAGTGGTTTGTGTAATTATCTTATGGAATAATTATTAAGGACGGAGTTTAATATTATTGGGATTTCAGAAAAGCTCAAAATAAAAGACAACGGTAGAGATTGCTACCATAAAGTGCGGTATTCTTAAAATAATGTTCAGGATTCGCCACTTTGTTAAAATGTTAATTGTGCCTTAATGTTAAACTTTAAAATAATAATATGAACACCTTTTTCGAAATATTAGTAATTTTCAAGTTTTGTAGATAAATCATATGATTTTTGTTAAGTTTGACAACCACTGATGTTAGGTACCTATTAGACTCTTATTCAGCGATTCTGTAGGGAAGGGAATAACGTCCAAACTTGCTTAACTGAAGGCCGGGGCTCGACTCCCATCATTCCCTTGTTTCGTTTTGTTTTCTTATTTTTTCCTCGAGTACACTGCACTTATAAAATAAAGCGTAAGTCTGATTTTCATCCAAACCTTCGAAATTTGCATGTCTTCGTAAATTGCACATTTATGCGCGCCATTATTTCCTCCTTCTTTCTTTCACGGTTTAGCTCAAAATGTCTGTTCCGACGTCACTCCACCGTCGCGTTGCCTTGAACGACCGGGATCTCTTTCCCCAGCTGGTCGGACTGCAGTGACTCTGACCGGGAGGTCCGACAGTGGCAGGATATTCGACACTAACTTGGCTACTAGGTCGAATTCAGCCGCTGTCTGGAGGAGACTTCTAGCGGCCTGCTGCTCTAATCGATAGTTTTCCGTGGTTTTTCTGATCAACACTAGGCGAATGCCGAAACAGTACCATAATAAACAGCCGCGGACCGCGTACGATCTTTCCTTCCTCTTCCTTGTCCTTTCCTCTGCACTACACTACCACACATGCTGGGAGATCTGTCAGGAGCTTAGAGTTTGTCCTAATTGGGACAGTGCCCCGCTTGTGGGAGATACCTGGTAGGGGGAAAATCCACGCAAGCCGACGTAGGTCGGTGTCGGATCTCGCCACATATTGGAGAAGATCACAGCCACTTCCCTCGATAAAACATGCATTACACTTGCGGAACGAACGACCTGAGCTGTTGGCGCGCCGGAATCAATAATCAATCAATATAAATCTAGCTGGTCAGTAATGGTAGGTCATTGTAAGTCTATCATTTTCCATCGTTTGTAAGTGTCGTGTTCACGCTGAACGTTTCTTTTTTATTATGGAGAATATGTTGTCTTTTTGGATGCTTTCGTTTCTGACCCGACCTAGGATGCCCACGTCGCAACCAAGGTAGTTAATATTCCTTAGTTGTTCCAATGTTAAATTGTAAATAAACATTTTTCTTCTGAAGGGAAATGTGTCTTTACTTCACATTTTTCGAAAGTATCTTGTGGTTTTAATCTTACACGATTTTACTAAATATTTGAGAATTATTCTGAAGTTAATTTTCATTTCTGGCAATTAAAACCTAGTAACAGAGAGTTTAAGTAATCACTATTTCCCAAACAGATGCCATTCGAACATTCACTCTTCCATACTCTAAGAACAACGCCTAAATTACATATTAAAACATGTCGAGGACAAATTGCACACCTGTTTTTCTCCTTGATTTACTAAAAATGTTTTGTTCTTTAGGTGATTCATACTTATAACTACCTACGTCCCATTATATAATAATTTTATGCCTGCTCTTCATTGCTTGAGGTAGCCTCTAGTCTCTAATATTTGCCAAAGGTTTCTTCTTACGATCTATCGAAAATCTTTTTGAAGCCGGAAGTCAATGAAGAGAGGTTAGTCTCCAAAACTATATTCTCTTCTTTTTCCAACCTGTCTCAGAATGAAGATGCTATCACACAGTGGCGGTTCTGCTTAGGTTGCAAGATTGCACGACCTCATATATAATCGAAAAAATTCTTATAATTTGTTAGGAATATACATATTTTATTTAATGACATTCAAAATTCAATATAGATGTATTTGAAATCATTTTGAAATTGAAGAGTGCCCGTCAAGCGCTCTCCCCAGCTTCTCGTGCACTTCCATGTAGTGCATCATTTCCGATCTTGTCACACGCTTAAGCTCTTTTAATGCGTTTACTCTTTGGTCGCGGATCGCTGTTTCAACATACGGGTCGCGGATCGCTGTTTCAACATACAGCGCGGCATCCGAGGGGAAAGCAATTTTTTTACCTTAATATGAACTAGCTGCATCTTAATTTTATGAATTTTGCGTGTTATTAAATATACACAAGTTCAGTCAATTCTTGATGTCATTGAGTGAATTATTTATGTTTGGGGAATTTATTTTCATTTTATGTTAGGTTTTTTGATTGTACATTTGATGAGTCCGAGGTGAAAAGTTGGCTGTTCTAGAAGAAAGTTTTTCTTCTGCACACGGTGTGTGCAATGTTCTCGGCAGCAGCGGCAGTTATTGTGCGAGTGTCGTGAATACGTGTGTGCATGGAAGATCTTTCATTATAGTAACACAAAACAGGATGGTGAAATTTTTGAATTAAAATAACTTTCTTTCGTTATCAATTCCACTAGTAGAAGCAATAAAAACTAAGATCATGAAATTAACTACTGTAAAACGTGTCCAAACAATAGTGCTGGTCGTAAAGTACTGAAATGCAATCATCGTATTTCCGAAATATAGTTCGTTTTTGTTTTGTATGAATTCTATTACCGGAAATGTCTCAATGCAGAACTAATAAAATAACTTGGGTGCCCTATGGAAATCAAAGAGAGAACCATGTGCGCGGGAGGTGAACATACCTGACACGGACAATATGCATAAAATTATGTAAGTAACGTTACAATATTGACTTTTATTAAATTTAGTCTTAATTAATTTTACATGATTTGCTTACGTTTTATTACATATTAGTGTTCTGACTTTTGAAAATTATATTTCCGTCATGCGACGGAGTTACAACTTTCAGTTTGTTGGGGCCTCAGTCACCACTACTATGAAAGCAAGAGTTGGCCATTACGGAATCAAGCAGCTGGTTCTGGTAGAGAATCATGATTGCACCGAGGAAGAAAATATCAATGATGAATAGAAGCAGATGAAGAGCAAGAAGCAAATTACAAGTCACTAATAGTCATGTTTTCTAATGATTTGAAGTGTGTAAAGGATCTACAAATTTTCGACGTAAACAAAATGAACAAAGAATTCCATGAACAATTGTGTAAAATAAGAATGTTGACAATTGTCGTTCTGTACAATACAAATTAGTTGAAACTGAGAAGTGTGAAGCTCTAATGGCAAAACAGTGTGGAGCATTACATCATCATAATAATATTGCAATCCATCACGAACTGAAGAAGCTATGACCCCTTGAGATGGACTTGAGCGTTCAGGATTGCAAGCACAGCTTGCGTATTATTTTTAAATTTCTTTTATTGGTTAAATCCTAATGTGACGTGCCACCCTCGGAGCTGACTGGATTCAGCATATTCCTAAGGCGGCACGTTACTTGGAGTACTGTGGTTGATTTGATAAGATGTGAAGAGTTGAAGGGAAGGGGCAGGGCAGCTTACTCAGAAGTAATGTTCAAATTAATGCACCATTTGATTACTGATTAAGAGAAAATGAGAGAGAGAGAGAGAGAGAGAGAGAGAGAGAGAGAGAGAGAGAGAGAGAGAGAGGGTAGACCAGTGAAGGGGATACATAGGGGGCGAGTTTTACAGAGTGCGACCTCTTACCCCATCACTCCGTGGATCAGGTGCTCCGGCAGGGGCGGCAGTGCAGCGGTGGAGCTCTCACGTGTGCCTCTGCTTCCCGTCTCACATCTTTTCCGTCTCTGCTTCACTTCTTCTCCGACGCTGGATAACTTCTCCTCTGCCTCTGGCTCATTTCTTCTCCTCTGTCTCTGCTGGGTCCGTTTATGTTGGTCCCTCGCTTGCATTCGGCAGTGTCTTTTAGAGGTCGCTGCGGGAATGTTTTGCGACGCAGCATGCCATGCCACTTGCCTTGGGAGTAACCTCAGGTATGGAGTGATGTATGGGTGGCTCACCACACTAATCATAAATTAATAAACACGCCCATTGTCGAATCAAATTATCCCCCGCTTGAACATGTTAGAGGTCACTAAATCAGATGTTTTTTAATCGATATTGTAATTTTGTACATTCATGTTTGCATTTGCAATCCTTGAGTATCGTTTTCTTTGCTTTTCCTCCTAGTCCAAATCTCGCAGAAGACGCGTTGATTATCCTACAGTTCTTTCCGAACAATGGCAGTGTGTCCATTTGTAAGACTGCGACTATTAAATATATTTTTCAACGGGGGGATGAGATGTTCTGGGCGATGACGCCTATTTGTCGGCGCCCGTTTCAGTGAGTCAACGGCTGTGGGAATCCTTCATTAGCACCTGCTGGAACCAACCCTTCCCGGCAGCTGGACGCGCAGAGAAATCGAATGCTTGAAAGGAAGAAAATATAATAGTTCGAGGTCGTACGTATATAATAATTACGTATGTGTCATTAGAGAAAACGATATATATTTAAATATAGTGATCCAACTTACCCTGAATTCCTGTTTTATGAGCTCGAAAATCTTGCAAGCTGGAAATCACACATAAATTTCTGTAAGATGTAAAGAGGGACAAGGGATTCTTGATGAGGGTCAAAAATTTGTTGATGTCATGAGTATGTGGAATTAGCATGAAATATTTTAAAAACAGAAAAAAGTATTTACAGAATGACTATAATTACATCTATATATCCTTGCATTATATAATATCACACGAAGCATCAAATTTGTTCTAAGCAGTTTTCTATATCAATCAAATTATATTAACAAGTTACCATGAATAATTATTTATTATGAGCTCTTTAATATTCTTTTAGTTTCTCAATTCTCAACTTGATATTTTTATATAATTGAAATTATCACACACGTGTATCCCTTTAACATGAAATGATATTTATCAAACGGCGACAAATGTGATTTTGGTGATACCTCACTATGCCACAATAAACTACATGAACATTAATACCATTTACATTACACACTAGCCTATACAATACAATATCAATTTGTTACTGATATTGTTCGCACAAAAATATAAACAGTGAACCTCTTTATTTAATGTTGGCCATATACATCGTTGTGACCTGTCATATATCTAACTTGTAATCCCCATAGTAAAATTACATTAATAGTTGTCTTTCAATCTCAGTTATTACTCTTCGTTGCGCCATCGTCGCTCGGGAGCGCTCGATCATGCTCGGGCCCGTCCGGTAGCCACATGCCCGACGGATAAAGCTCGCTTCACCCCCTCCACTCCCCTCCAACGTCACAGCCTCAGCCGCTCCTCGCCGGAACTGTTAGCCTCTCGATAACTGGATGCATACTTCGATTTTTTCAACGTGGTATCTGAAGGTCACACACGAAAAGGGGAGAGGGAAGGCATACTCCAATAGGGAGCCGTAAAAGTGGGAGCTGTAGTGACATTGCAACTCCCTATTGGGAGCTGCCTTCCCCCTCCCTTTTTCGTGCGCGACCTTGAGACGCCACGTTAACAAAATCGAAATATACTTGCCATGCCTCTCGCCTTCCTTTTTATCATATTACTTTATTCACTGCCTAATGAAATATAAATTTATTCGTCCATGACAGTGTTCAATTTTCTACGCACCCATTACCACACAGGATGTACTTTCATGAAAGAAAAGTAGTAACTAACAGAACAGGAAAATGAAATTTCTTTCTTGCAAACGTTGCGGTATTCAATGGAAACTTAACTCCATTTCTCTTTCATGACTAGAAAAATACTGCATAGGCTTGTCAAAAAATGAATAAGTGTCATATGTTCTCTAGCAGTGTTGATTCTATAGGCTAGAGTGGATAATCTTTTTTTCACTAGTTCTGTTTCGACCATTGATTTTTATTGTTTTCACCACATCATGCACAGACCTGCCATGCACGCTTACTCACTTAAGGGTAAAGTATGCTATTCGAAAATTCGGAGAATCTAGTGTTTTGATCACGTGTGTCAAAACTACCTTCCTCATAATAACAAAATCTCTAGGGAACAGTCTGGTTCACTCCCATTACGAGAGAAATATGTGTCCCATAATCATTATATAAGTTACTAGCGGAACCCAGCAGACGTTCTGCCCTTCATCTCCCTCTTTCTCTTTCCCTCTCCGTCTCTCTCTCTCCCTCTCATTCACATTTAGTTGCAGATTCTGCACGTCTCTGAGCAGGTGGGGTAATATCGAGAAGCGCCGGACCAGCAAAACTGTAATCTATTACAGTTTTCAAGAAGATTTTACATGTTCAAGAAGATTATGTAAATTATGGCGTGAGAAATGTTTTTTATTCTAAATTTTAATGCCCTAGAACGCATCGTTTAGGAGTTATTTAACGATTTAGATTTACAGAAATAAATGCTGACGAGTGTTGCGGGTTGCGTTTGACATTAATATTTAGTTTTGTTCTACTGCCCATCTAGTGGAGTGACAACAAAATTAACAGCATATAATGGTGAGTGGTAACAGCATATAATGGTAATTCTGAGTGAAAACGCGTTGATGTGCCAACTTTCAAGCACATCGGTCACACGGTGTCGGAGTTAACCGCTCTTATATACGAACATCCATTTTATATAGAAAGATACACTTGGCGACAAACGCTATGGTAATTTATATTGACAAAATTTGTCATTTAAAATAATGATAAATTGTGGCAGCACTGGCTTACAATTAAATAAATGATGCCTTGCTTGCTCTCATCTGCTTTCTGGCGGAGAGTACTGCAATGACGAGGCAGGCGAGGCCTGGTCTTGAAGCAAGTGAGGGAGAGTAACGTCGTCAATCCCTAGGTAGCTGGGCACAGAACATTATCTGCTACGGCTTACCCCCGATCGCAGCCTCTCGCTGGCCAAGTGAATAAAATACGCGCGCAGATCCGATGCCCAGCGAAGATTTCCCATCTGGGGGGAGCAATGAGCTGGCGCAAAAATCGCAGTAGAATATAAAGTGGGTGCAATATTTTTAAGCTAATGACATTTGGTCATCGTAATTTTAAATCTCAATATTAAATTTTCGTTCTTCCTTACCCCAGTGGTGCTGGGGTTGAATGCACACCACAACTGATCATAACATGTTTGTATCACGATGTGGAAATAATCATTTCTCATGCCCAAAGTCGCACACTTCTTCCACACGGCGCTTCTCCATTACTCGTAGTTATTACACACGTGCGCAGTTGTTCATAGCAATAATTAATCTCACCGTCAAGTCTATTTCTTTTTCTGCGTACTTCACACTAGAACTAGTGGAGTTACAGAATGTCATAGACTTTCTCGTAGTAAAAAAAGGTTTCGAATTTTCAAGAAATTTAAAGAAAAAATTTGGAGCCGCTTTTGAGAAAATTTTGAAAATGTCCGGAGGTCTTCATGTACAGTACCTCAAAATTTAAAGAAAGTTTTTCAAAACCGCAGGGCCTCCGACTGCCCTCCCCAACCGCCGTTTTCAACTGCCGTCTCGCCGATCCTCGCCAAAGTCTCACGGGAGACCGGGTCGCAAAACGTTAAACAGTTAATGATATGAATTTTCACAAAATGTGAATATTAACTCGGGAAAGATCGCGTCCTGCAAACGAACGTAACTGGTCGCCTGGGAGAAAACGGACCCCAGGGGAAATTTCGTTGCGTAAATGCTTTCTAACATCATAAACAAATGTAATTCGGGCTTTATGTGACTTACATTCTTAACCTATTTTATCGAGTACTTTGTTATTTAAGATTATTAATATAAATTTATAAAATCCATCAGTGCATTAAAGAATATGTTTTTCTTTCATAAAATGGAAAATAAGAGTATAATAAATGTATGTATACAGTTCAGTAATAATGTTTTTCGCTATCTTTACAAACAATGGATGTGATGTGCATTTTTTTTATTCATTGCGCCCTTAATTCAACTTATCGACGCAACGTCTCTCTTCACCCCTGGTCGAGCGTTCAGCGCGGAGTAATACTCCGTTATCTATACCTCTATTCCAGAGGACGCTATATTTTTTTAATGTCTCGTCTCGTCTAGTCAGTTGTCAAAGAGGACCGCTGTTTAAATTCCTCAGAAAAATTTCATGTTTTGCTAGTTCTCTTTCCTGCAACTTGTATTTCTTGTTTTTTGCTCTGAATGCAATTATTGTACTATTTTAGGTATCAACTCTCGCGGCAATTCTGGTAGAATTTATCCCATATTAGACCAAAGGCGAATAAGATCCAAACTTACGTTTGCAATTCTTGTGTACGGTAATTCCTCGAAATATCAGTGATATTTTATCCTCCTGACAGTTGATTGTGCCTGTGGTCCGATTAAAATAAGAACCGACTTGAGGGCAGGCTGTGGTGGGGAGCGGCGTTACTACGCCGGGAGGCTTAGCACGTACTTGAGCGGCTGGGGGAGGAGCGGCGAGGACCGCCCGATCACGGTGACAGTAAGACAAGCGGTACAGTGGGTGGATCACTGCATGTGTCGTCGTCACAACTGCAGTTTTCGTCCTAAATCAAATGCTGCTCTCCACTTCTCGAAACACATTAATTTACCCCGAGATGTTCTCTAACATTACAAACAGAAGAATTTGTATTAGATTTACACTATTTACACAGTTTTAATTGTCAAACAAATTACTGTTATAAAGGAAATACTCCACTTATTTCAGTCACTTCCCTCTGATGATTGTTTGGAAGGGATGGAACTCTAATATTGAAGAGAAATAATTTCTTCAAAATTTTGTTCTACAATTCCTTCGTCTTCCCATACCTTCGAAATTACCTTCTTTATATGACCTACCTCATTGCGCCATTGTTCTGCTGTTGCCCTCTCCACAGCCTCATTCATGAGCTTTTGCCCCACAGAAAACGTACATTTTTCTTTCTTCCCTGCCACATAACCTTTTATTTGCGTCCAAATTTTCTCAATGACATTAAATTGACAGCACTATTCACGATACCGCTGCTCAAAACAATAACAAAAAAGCCGAAAGCACAAGAGATTTTTTTCCTTCAGTGTCGCTTCTCGTCACTGACTAGCAACTGGAAGTTGCGAAGTATACAAAAGTAGACAGGAGAGGGACCGGAAGGGCCCCCCTAAATCTGTCATCGTGCTTCCGCTCTGGTTCCCTGCCTAGTTTCCACTTTCCTCGCTAGATGCCACAACTACTTCGCGGAACAGGCGCGGAATGATTTTGCCAATGCATTCCCTTCCCGCAAGGGAGAAATGCAGAACGGAACACAAAGAATTAGTTTTTTAGAACACTTTCTTTACCTTAAGATAAACGTTCTCGATATTATTATGTATTTCGTACTTACATTGTATTATGATGTAAGTACGCGCGTGTATCAAACACTCTAAAAAAGTCAAAATTCTTTCGAACTTGAAATAGCTACCAGCCGATTTCAACGGAACGTATTAGAAAATTCATTCTCGCGCACTCACGAACCGAAGCCGACTTGCCCCGACACATGACGAAGTCGAACGCCTACCCCCTCTAAGAACGAAGCTTCGCTGACGTCACAGGATGAAACTACACACCGTTTTGAAAACATCGATTGATACGGTTCAACCACTGGTACTTAGCTCAGAATCTTAGATTGAGTAAACGTTTAGCTCTGGCCATAAGCAACGAATATTTTAAATATCGAAAGGATTTTTTCTCTGCTTTGCTTAGGGAAATGACTCATTCCCTTCATTCCATAGAATGCATGCCACTGTCTTATAAAGAACAAAATTTGATCTCATACCCCCCCACGTTGATAAGATTTTTTTAAGGAAAAAATAATCTTCCATTTCCATGACGCCTTTATTGTTTTAGTCAAAGTCGTGTTCTTTTTAACATGCTCTCAGGTTGTAAAAAGCGTACTGGTCTACTATTGCTGCTCATTTATTAATTCATGGTTCCTAATAATTTGCTGGATGATAATACCGATCTTCTTCCTGGTATAGCACAGCTACCATCTCGAACTCATTACAGTCTGTCTGGAACATGAATGTTTTGATGACCTTCGGGTATGAAATTACTCAACACCTGTCTTGAAAATAGACAGGGCACATAGTCTTGAAAATATTGGATACTTTATAAGCTTCGTCCCATTTCCATTTCCTCTCTTTCTGTAGCAGCCTGTGGAATGATGACATATTTGTACTCCTTAATCGAACTTCGATTTTTCAAAACCGCTTGTCTGTTTCTTGACGAGAATCCTCTTGTTTTCCCTTCATATCTCTCGTCAATGACTCCTATTTCATCCACCTGCGTCCACAAACATTCAGTATTCCACCTTTGGTTCACATAATACTCCTGCCTTGATGACAAATTCTTCCTTTTCTCACCGCGAATCAATTCTAATCTTGTATTCGCTCATGATGATGCACATATCAAGTTTTATCACAGAATGGTTCTCTGTCCGAAAGTCCAGTCCCAAAATAATTGAATATAATTTCTACTACCAATGCAACAACGTTGTACACGCGCTCCCCAAGACCAACATCCAGAATTACTGGCTTGATAACGGGATTTGATCTCTTCTGGATGACCCCAATTACGTAGGAACGATTCATCGGCAAAGTCGCAATATCAGTTGTCCGTAGCAACCAACTTTTCGTAGTAATCTTTTGCTATCACGCTTGCAGTATACCCCGTGTCAACTAACGCCTCTACTTCATTTAAATATGACACGATTATTGGACACTTCCGACAAATCTTACTGCTCTTCCTCTCGATCCAAGGTTTATCTTCATAATTAATCATTTGATAGGAGTCGATTGGGGTCTCATTAGTCTATTTGTATTTGTTCGTATTGGGGTCACCCTTCTATACGAACTCCTCCCATGTAAAGCTTGACCGTTGCTCATTCCGCTGGTACTTGGTTTTGATTCATAATCAGTCGAAGATTATGCATAACGAATTTTTGACAGAAAAAAATTATGGCTGGACCCTGATAACGAAAAGGTGGATATTGTCACTAAATACAGTAAATTACTTCCTCTCTCACGTTGTGTAGTCAGAATCCATGTTTTGTGGGTTTTCGATACCGAAAAATCGATTGACGGCAAAGTTTGTGAACGCTGGTGGCTAAACCATAAGCAGGATTTTCACCAAAATTGATATTCCCCAATTGATCTCGCTGATGTCACGGCCCCTTTAATTTGAAACCGATATTTTAATTTTGGGGGGTACTTTACGTGAAGCTCTTGGGACATAAAAACACGGCACCAAATTTTTTGATTAAATGTTGTCTTTGGAGAGCGTAAAGGACACTTAAGAAAGTGGTGCAGGTCTCATTTTCGTTGAAATCTCTGATTTTTCGAAAATTGCAAATATTCAAAATTTTTTCCAATTACGAAGATAAATTTTGTTATCTTAATGAAATGCGTTTATCAGAAACAGATCTTCACATAAGATCATATTCAATTTTTCGTAATGTGATAAGTCAAGAACCTTGGAATTAGTTTTTACAATAAAATCAACATTTAACGTTGGATTATGACATCGTTTTAAGTCAAAGAATAAGCGTGGTTAGGACAACCGATCAACAAGGGTTAATATTTCATGCTTGATGTTAGAATGTTGGGCAAATAGACACGGCCCCGAATACATTTCGTGCAGAAAGTATGAAGAGGGCGTTGGATGGTCGTGATCGTCAGGAAGGACATTGATTCACTCTGTAGAAAGATTTCGTCGCGAGTACACGTAAGCGGTTGGTGAGGTGCGATCGAGTTTTCAACGTAGGCTGGGTAAGCCGGGAATTTGTTTAGTTTGAAGTTTGTGAGCTTGGTCTCGTGTAAATTTTAATCGAGAATTTTTATTAATATAATGGTGGAAGTTGGAATTAGACTTCATGTTTCGAGGAAATATATATTTGGATAGCTTCGTAGATTGAAGAATTTTCCAATAAGTAGATGAATACAATCAGTCGCGAGTGTTTCATACGAAACAGAGAGAGGGAAAGTCGCAGCCGCGTGTTATATTTGTGGGAATATCAAGTCCAATTATAGCAATCGTTAAGGATATTCTGAAAGATTTTTATTAAGGAAAGGACACGAAAATTGGTTCACCAAGGATTTCGGGGACTTCATTCTGCCAGTCAACCGAGAAGCCAACAATCAAGATTATGAATATAATTACAAACTATAATCAAACCCGTACGGTATTTCAATGTTTCAAGTGACGTAAATTTGACAGAACTGGAATGTATAGATGATAAGAATAAATGTTAAAGTTTTATTGTTGAAAAAGGCTGATAATTCGTAGTAGTTGCCATCAATCCATCAAATAATTGATTACAATTTATTTTATTTTATTTATTTTACGTCAAAAACAGTTAAAACTGCGTATGACGTGCTATGGGGAAAAGTGAATTGTGTGCACATTTTCAAAATTCTGTGATCCCTACTTCCTGCCGCGACAACATGGAAACGATAATTTGAATAATTGTATTTCCCACTGAATTCTAGAAGACGTGCACAGAAAATGAAGTTACATTTATATCCAGAAGCAAAACAAGCGGCCATCTCAGCATTTGCTCAATGGATCAGGGAAACTGGACGATAAACCTGATCGAGATGGGGGTCATTGACCCGGAGGCTGTAGTACAATAGTTGTTACAGGTTGTTTATACACATTTATACAGTCCAAATGGTAAATAATGCATTATGTATCATTGTTAAAATTAATGTTACTTTTCTTTTGATGCTCAGTATCGTCTCTAATTGTATAGAAACAGTTATGCAGCAGAAACGATTTCACTTGGGATTTAAACTTTTCTATTGAATTAAATCGTTTATTGTCATCTGGCAAAGTGTTGTAAAATAATGTACATGTATGGTATGTGAATTTTTTGTATTGAGCTGTTGATACTGTCACCTGATGAATATGATTTCTACGTCGAGTGTTATAGTAATAGACATCGGCATTTTCTGAAAATATATTCCCGCCCTTAAGCAAGTCATTTTTGACAAAAACCACTGATTCGTAAATAAACAGATACGGTAACGGTAAAATTCCTACATTAATGAAGAGAGGCTTACATGAATCACGTGGTTATTATTCGTACAATTCGTTTTTGTAATCTAAAAGTCTGGGAGCTATAAGATGCATTTCCCCAGAATATTATGCCGTATCTCAGGCGGGAATGAACATTCGCGAAATATACACAACGAGCAGTATGAAGGCTGACTGAATTTGCAAGAATTCTGAACGCATAGCATAATGAACTTAATTTTGTGTTCAATTCATTTAAATGGACGTTCCATTTAAGGTTTGACTGAATTGAGAGACCTAAAAATTTTGTTGCCTTAACATCAGTCAATGGTACACCGTTCATTTTCAATGGAGCACGGAATTGTTTATTTGAAACGGAAAACTGCATTAAAACCGTTTTCTTTTCGTTTACTATTAATTTGTTATTTCGGAACCAATTTGAAACATCTGATATTGTACTATTTACGGTTTCTTTATTGCAAAGGATGTTCGTATCATCCGCAAAGAGAACCGTTCTTCCGTTTCGAATCGTTGAGGGCATATCGTTTACGTAAAGTAGGAACAGAAAAGGGCCTAAAATCGATCCTCGAGGAACTCCACGTGCAATGGGCAAAGAGTCGGAAAGGTGCGTACGTAATGTTCCATCATTCCAGTAAGGTATTTCAACTCTCTGAGATCGTTGTTTAAGGTGCGAACATAGCCAATCTAGAGCAATACCACGGATTCCATATGAAGGTAATTTTGAAAGTAAAATGTCATGATCAATGACGTCAAAAGCTTTTGATAGATCTAAAAATAATCCAATAGGTGCCTCGTTTTAATCCAATGATGAGGCGAAAATAAAATATAGCTCTTTCCTTAAGATCTCTCTTTAAGAAAAGAAAATATTGCTCTTTCCGTTGATTTTGATTTTCTAAATCCATGTTGGCAATCTGAAAGCGCGTCGTGTTTACTGAGAAAGGTTTCCATTCGTATGTAAAATAGTCTCTCTAATATTTTTGAAAAAAACTGATAGAAGAGAAATGGGCCGATAATTTTGAATTTCATTTTTGTTGCCTTTTTTGAAGAGCGGCTTAATTTTAGGTGTTTTGAAAATATCTGGAAATAATGAGGTGTTTTGAAATTCCGGTGCATAAGGATGCATTAAATATGTTAGTTAACTGGTGTATAATGACATACGCACAAGTCTTTAACAAAGAATCCGGGAATTCATCTAATCCGGACGAATATTTATTTTTTAGTTTACCGATTATTTTGAGAATTTCATAGGAAGAAGTTTCGAAAACGAACATCGTGTTCAAAATTTTGGGTGAACTGTCTGTTTTTGAATTTTGTGCCTGAAGACCCTTAGTGAGATCGGCAGCAATTCTGGAAAAGTTTTGGTTAAAGAGACTAGCCACTGTTGCCGGATCGTTCACATTTATATCGTTATATTTTAAAACAACATTCTCTACGGGGTTTCTAGTTGATTTCGTAGTATTTTTTATTGTATTCCACATTGCTTTTATTTTATTATTTGAGTTCAAAATATCCTGATCGTTTTTCATGATTTTAGCCTGCTTTATGACTTTTCGTAACAATGTTATGTAATGTTTAAAGTAGATAAAGAAATCTTGAGATACGTTATGACGTTTAGAAATAAAAGAAAGAATTCGCTTGTTTTTACAAGATGTCCTAATCCCTTGTGTTATCCAAGAATTGCTTTTCCGTGAAATATTTAATTTTCTTTTTTGAAGAGGAAAGCAAGTGTTAAAATGAAATGAAAGAGTTGAAAAAAAATAATTATATTTGTCGTTTATATCAACAGTATTATAAACCGCTTCCCATGACTCCTGCATCAAGTAATCAATGAATAATTTTATTTTACTTTTTCGAAACAATCTAGTCATACGTGTATTATTTATTGTGTCAGTGATCGCATTTCTTATAATGGTAAGAATTTGTGCATCGTGGTCACTGTATCCTAGATCTTTTGTTTCAACTTCATATCGAGTAATAGTACTTCCAAGAATCGTGGTTCTGTATAGAATAACACGTCCACATGCAAGAAGTAAGGAGTGTATGTTGTGTGTCGATCCCATAGTTGAGTTGGAAAGTAAAATTTAATAAATCGTTTCCAAGTAAGAGAACTTATCACAGTAAATGAGTGTTTTGCTTCACTTTGGGTGAAATACCGGAAATTTTAAACAATTATTATCTCAGAAATGGCGCCACATTTTTTTCTTTAATTTTTTTCCACGTATGTAGCAAAGAACATTAAAGTAGGAAGTACTGGTACCATTTTCGGCGCACTCCGTCTCGATTTTCGAAAAAAAAACATTGTAAATGGTAAATTCAAATTTAGAGCGCTTCGTTTGATAAAATGGCAAAACGGCGCACAGTGGTGCATTTTGGCGATTTCCTGGCCAAAACCTCTGAACCAAAACCTACAGTATGTTTTCTACGACGACCAAATTTATTTTGGATTATCTTTATAATGTAAGGGAGCTGTTAACATAATACCAGAATAATGCATTGCTTATATCTGTGAAATATAAATATATATTTTTCTACATAAACTTGGTTAAATTTTATCAATTCCCAAAATTGTTTTTAGAAACCGTAGGGATTACTTACATATTAATTGATAACATTTGACATAAAGAAGCATGGTATTAATGCCATCTCATGCTTTCTGCCAGAGAAAATTCATATTCAGTGTCCGAAGAACCGGAAAGGAAGATCACATTTTTCCACTAGGGTACATTTCTCCCTACGGTGATATTGGGCTCATGCAAATGAGACAAAGCATATTTTTTCAAGAATTTTAACATCCCTCGAGCTGGAAATGAAAGGATCAGAAGATCTCAACAGGCGATTAAACATCTCCTGGATTGGGTGCAGTCTTAAACATGTTTGCGAGAATCCTTCTCCATACCGTCTTATATCTTTGTGAAGAGATTCTATGCATGTATTACCATGAATATTTGGAAACATATTTCTTGGCAGTATCCAGTGCGTACTACAACAACAACAACAAGAAAAAAAAGAAATGCTGATGGCGTCCAATATCCACTGGATATTGCCAGTATTTTTTTTCTAAATCTCTTAATTATACCCTCATCTATCCCGGTTATTTCTGAGGAATATTTAGATTTGTCAAAAAAGCGTCATGCTGAATTACTGTCGTTGCTGTTGCCATAATCTTGTTCGGAAAGCTCTACATTCAGACCATTTTTTCATTCAATTGCATTCGAATAAGTTTCTTGGCCATATTCAAACTGTAGTTGCTGTATTATTTCATAAAAAATAATATAATACTAATTTTGTGACAATAACAATCTAATATAAATAATTGTTTGCATGTAACTTAGGAGTTAAATAAACAAATATTACTTGACGATCAATTGTATTTTTGATTTATTTTTTAAAAGTGTTATGATGAGTTTCTTTGATATCACGTACGAATTTGACCTTTCATCGAGAGCACACCCTTCCTTAAGACGAGTTTTGATGACACATTATGTAAACATTACTTTATGTACAATTTTTAATGAAATAAAATGTCCGTAATCCAGTCCAGAAGATGTAATATGTACATAAATATTGTGTTAATGTAATATTAGTGAATAGTTATAATCTGTTAAAAAAATTAAAAATATTAATTTTTTTGTTTATAATATTGAGTAAATTTGTTATTTCAGTAAAAGGAATCAAAATTTTCCGCTAGAAACAGCATTGTAAAAGCAGTTCCCGTTCTCAGGACGGATCTCGACGAGTCATATTCGGCGGTCACGCGTGCTCGACAAAAAGTTAATTCTTTATATTTACTAATGGGGCAAGTTGGGGCATGATTTTATAACTGGATTCGAAAGAGGATAGATTCAGTTAGAAAATAAAATTAGAAACATCGCGGAATTCCGCGAAATTGGTAATTTTCAGCCTACATGAATTTGAGTAATTAAAATTATTGTATTAATTTCATGCATTTTAATATTTCATCCCACGTCGGTATTATACATTAATGCATTATAAAACAAACATGAAAATACTCTACAAACCTCCAGGAAGAGAATCCATACTGCCAGTTTTCTCTGCACACCTTTGCATGGCCACCACTTACAAATAAAAACGGTCTCTATGTTACTCTCGCACTGCAGGTCTACCGAACGCCGCAAAGGGTAAGTTCGGGTGACTACTGATGCCAGAGGAATTGACCCAGAGACATGAAGTAGTGAGCAGAGACATGCCCGCAAGTATACAGTGTGTCGTAGTATTTGCGAAAGTTCCGTAAACGCGATTTCACTTTTGTGGTTTTGGCCAGGATTTCGGGAAAATACACCACCGTGCGGTGGTTTCAAATTATATTCTAATACTTCTCAATGTCGCCGGCCGTGATGATCGCATGATGTAGATAAACTTTTTATAAAAGGAAATAGATTTAGAGACGGTAATATTTTTAATGTACAACCAACAAATACATTTCTTTTATTTAATAAGTTTTGATCATTGATTATGGTTTTCAGAAATTGTTTGCTCACTTTGATGTAATCAAGGCAAGCTTGTGTAAAATATTATTTTTTCTTTTCTGTACAACATGTTGCAAATGCTGTAACAGTTAAATTTATTCATGTTTGTTTCATTAGTAAAAGTAAGAAATATCTACCGTTCCTGGCTATTGAAATAAACAGAGTTATGCACCACAGGCACTTTGTTTGAATTGAATTTTTAAGTTATAACTGACTTTTTAGAATGGCAGAAATTACAATATTTCAATATTACATAACTATTTCCAGAAACGTAAGACAGTATGTGTTGTTCTACTATCTCTAGTTTAATTTTAAAAGAAAAATTGGAAATTTGAAACAATAAAAATGCAATTTCACTTAATTTTTAATACAATTTTATTAACAAAGTTGAATACAGTATTCGATTCATCTACATCACATTCATTCATCAACAGTATTACAACATGCATACAAATATAATAAAAGTTACAACTAACTGTTCGGATTTCTTCACTCTACTTGTTATTTGAGACAACCTGAAACAAGCAAAAAACTATCATTTCAAAATGTGTCACAATACAAACTCTGTAAACAAAAAAGATTAAAACTCACCAGTTATGAAGACTCTAAGGAAATTCCTCTTTCCTTAGTAAGCATTTCTAATTTATTCCGTGTAGTATTGGTAAGATTTTCATATGATATGACTGATTTGGACTTTTTTACAAAATCAACTGCTTCCTCTGCCTTTCCATTTGTTACTGTGATGTAAGAAAACATATTTTTAAATTATACAAATTAATAAACACAGGAGTTTTGCTATGAGATATTTCTCTGATCAAATGTCATATAATAAATTCTTTCAAAAATTATGTTACACTAACAGGTGGATTCTAACCATGGCAGAACATGAAATTATTTAAGAGAAGGAGCAATTTCAGTTCAACCTTTCGTATATATTTTGAAATAAAAATAATTTTAAATTGTTGCTATGATATTAGAAACTAATGCTCTAACAATATCACAAACTTCCTCACACTATTGGTAACAGTTATGTATTATTATAATATTCCAACTTCTATACTATGAACACTTCAGATATCACTAAACTCCCCTAAACTAAATTTTTTTACATTTTTCGACATTTGCTGAAATAATTCCTTTTTAGTCATATACTAAGACACTAAAATATTAACGAATTCATTTGTTTTAAAAACATAAACAAGTTATTAGTTTGTAACAATAAATGGAATTTTTTAATCAATTTTTTATTGAATCTGTATGATTACAAAGAAAATATTCAAACTGATGTGTAATATATTCTAGAATCCATTTAAATTGGCGCAGTAGACTCTCCTCCATGCGTCGGGCCGGCGTGTGCATGGCTTGTGATCAAAATTTTCTCGCTTATATGTCCTTCCTTCACTCACAACTTGCCACCAATCTTATTGTTTGGTGCAGTCAGCATCGCCAACTAATTCAGATTTTAATTATAAATTGTAGAATATAACACAAATAAAATGAATACTCATTGCTTTTACTCTGCTATAATTTATCTTTACTTCTTGCATTGACAAGGGGGGGTGTTGTCGCTAGCGTTACGTATTAGCGTTGTCGGTAGCGTTACGTTAATTATTTAGAGGGGGTTCAAGCGCGCGTTATGGATGCGTTACGAGGGAGGAGGGGATATTCAAAATACTCCAAACTTGCGTTATATAATTTATGGATTGCTCCTTAGCAGGTTGACTTTGTTAAATGAGCTGCCCGCCCATAAACAAGTATTGTTAATATATAGAATCTTGTTAATTCATTTCATATTATTTCTACATACAACAAATAACTGAATTATTTAATAAGCCGTAACCCAAAACGAAAACAAGGAAATAATTAGCCATTTAAACATATTCCTGCCCATTTGACAAAAATGTTTATACAAGGCAGAATTTAAAAGGAAAACAAACAAATTTTAGTAATTAGTAAGGAATATAACCATAATTCAAATCTCGGTTGTTTGATAGAACAAATCTGGCAAACACATTTTCGTATGAAGCCACTGTCCCTCGATTCGCGCCGTTTCAGCTTCCGCGATACACATCATTCTGTTCTTCGGAGGAGGAAAAGAGAAGTTCGGGTCGAGGAAGTCGTCCGTGTTCCCAGAAGAATTCCGGGTTTCTGGGCGGGCAAGGAGTTCGTGCGGGCGCAGTTTGACACGCCTGGTTTAACGTTGACAACGGACGGACGTTTTGTTGTCAATCGATTTTTCGGCATCAAGGAGCCACAAAATATGGATTCTAACCACACAACGTGATAAAGGAAATCATTTACAAGATATAAGAACAAGATTCATCCAATTTTTTATTACCTAGGGACTGGCGATAAGAAAAATCGCCTATTTCCTGCGCACGCAAAAAACAGTTCGGGGGATGGCCGCTCGCAGTTGGATTCTACTTTAAATCAATTTTCAGTTTTCAAACACAAGTGCGCTGCAGTTTATTTATTTATTTTACGTAAAAAAAAAACAGTTAAAACTGTGTATGACGTGCTATGGGGAGAAGTGAATTCTGTGCACGTTTTCAAAATTCTGTGATCCTCACACTAAGTAATATACTACTGGAATTTTGAATTAAAAAAGGCTCCCATGTAATAAAATCTATTTTCAAGCATAAATCAGCAATACATTTTGGGCTCTTATCCATGATGTCCTTCGTCAAGAAATAATGCTTCCTGTCTCGACAACATGGAAACGATAATTTGAATAACTATATTTCCCACTAAATTCTAGAAGTCGTGCACAGATAATGAAGTTACATTTATGTCCAGAAGCAAAACAAGGGGCCATCTCAGCATTTACTCAATGGATCAGGGAAACTGGACGAAAAACTTGATCGCGATGGGGGTCATTGACCCAGAAGCTACGATACAATACTTGTTACATATTGTTTAGAATTGTACAATCCAAATGGTAAGTAATACATTACATATCACTGTTAAAATTAATGTTACTTTCCTTGTGATGCTCAGTATAGTTTCTAGTTATATAGAAACAGTTATGCAGCAGGAACAATTTCACTTGGGATTTAAACGTTTCTATCGAATTTAATCGTTTAATGTCATCTGGAAAAGTGTTGTAAAATAATGTACATGTATTGTATGTGAAGTTTTCATAATGAGCTGCTGATACTGTCATCTGATGAATATGATTTCTACGACGAGTGTTATAGTTGTAGACATCGGCATTTTCTGAAAATATATTCCCGCCCAGGCGCGGCTCGTCATTAAAGGCTGTAAGGCGGAGCCTTCCCTACAAAAATCGCCGCCCAAAAGAATGTAAAAAATATTTATAAATGTATTTATTTATTTATTTATTCATTTATTTATTAATAATGACTTTCTGAGTTATATTATGTAATAATCATATCAAAATTTTTATATGATAGTGTTACAACGCTCGTTCGTAACGCATTTGAAGCTGTTAACAGAGAAGAGATACGCGTTAGGCTCCCACTTCATTCTGCCATAAGCCCCTGTGTAAAACGAGGAGGGCGTGACGTCATGCATTCGCTGCACAGGCTTACGGGCGGACGAAGGCTGCGGCCTGGCAGCCTTCAAGGGTCAGGACCTCGGCGCGGCCGAAGCCTGGGTGGGCGTAGGGTCTGAAGAACGGCGTGCTCACCAGATAGCAATACCATGCAGCTCAGTGAGAAGCACTGAGCATTAACTAGTTGTTCAAATACGCGGTAGGAGTGCTACTCCCTTATCGGAATGTGTATACAAATACATTAATTAAAAACCAAGTTCTAATGAAAAACGTAGACAAAACTCTGTCAAAGAATGCGTTCCCCTGCTTTCCCCATGAATGAAAATCTAGTACTACCCTCGAATTAACTTCATGAAATGGCGGGAAAAACGACACGCCCTGCTTTCTGAAGTGCCGTTAGGTACGCACCACAGAGCAGTTTGTGTATGGTACGAAAGTTTAAGGTGAAGGTGAATTGTGCGTAAGTCATAGTGTGATATTGTGTAGCTGCGTTTGCTTCATTTGTGGTGTTGGGTAGTTTTGTGGGTTTTATTGGTGTTGGTGTATTTGTTGTAAAGATGAATTCAGTGAACAATATACGTGGTAACAATTTGGATCTTCATTCGAGGATACAGGTGAAAATCCTTGGTCCGCATAGGTCAAATCTTTCTATAATTCAGGAACAAAAGGAATACAAATCTCGTGGTGAATATATTCGTAAATTCAACCCAACAATGTACAATGCTGCCGAGTGGCTTTGTGGATGTGATGTAAAAAATGCGTTCTTTTGCTTCACGTGCCTCCTAACCAAGAACGATGATAATGTGTGGACTGAGTCAGGAGTCACAGATTTGAAAAACTTTAATGCGAAAGTGAAAAAGCATAACTCTTGTGAAAACCATTTACATGGTTTCATTGAATTTACGATGTTAGGAAAAGTGGACATTGGATGCCAGTTAGATTCTGCTTACTGTTTACGTGTAAAACAATTCAACGGGAATGTTTCAAAGAATCGCTATATTCTGGGAAAGCTAATAGACTGTATAAAGTTTTGTGGAAAGTTTGAACTGGCCTTAAGAGGACATGATGAAACGGAAAATTCTAGCAATTCTGGAATATTTCGCGGGCTGGTTAGTCTCATGGCAGAATTGGATAGTATCTTGAAGCAGCATATAGAGAAAACCGATAATCGTGTATTCTTAGGTCTCTCTAAAACAATTCAAAACGAATTGCTGGATTCCATCTACGCGGTTTGTTTGAACCTTATTAAACATGAACTACAGGAGAGAAATTATGTAGCAATTGAAGCTGATGAAACCACTGACAGTGCCACATTATCACAACTGGTTTTTATTTTGAGGTATGAGACAATGGGGAAAATAAAGGAAAGATTCGTAAGCTTCGTTCAACCTCAGAGACACAACGCAAAAGGCAAAAGTGATGCTGTCTTCACAGTTCTTGAGAAAATGAAGATACATGAGACTCCTGAAAAACTTATTGCTCAAAGTTATGACGGTGCTCCTGTCACGAGTGGTCATAACAATGGGGTGCAAGTGAAAATAAAAGAAAAATATCAGAAAGCCCTCTTTATTCACTGCTACGCCCACCAATTAAATTTGGTTGTTGAACGTTGCGTTACCGGAAATAAACAAGTGAAATTTTTTTTATTAACTTGGAAGGAGTCTCAACATTTTTTTCTCAGTCTCCTAAACGAACTGCAGTCCTTGACGAAGTGGTGAAGAAACGCATTCCCAATTGTCCCCAGTCCTTCAGGTGGAATTTCAAGTCGCGTTGCGTTACCACTGTATACAAAGACAGAGAAGAAATTTTAGTGTGTTTAAACACAATTATTGAATGTGAAAGTAGCGACTACAAGACAATTAATAAGGCCATGGGGCTTAAATGTTTCTTGCAGGACGGCGATTTCCTTTTATGGCTACAGTTTCTTTAACTTGCCTCATTGCGATATTTTATTCAATGAACTTCAGCAGAAGAATATAGATTCAGTGAAAACGCTGGAGTGCGTTTCTGAATTTATTTCTTCCATACAAGAAATTAGAGTTTCACTCGACACTGGACTCTGGGGAGAAGAAGAACCATCGGCAAAACGCGTGCGTTTTACAGAGCCAAGAAAAGTGTGTGCAAGAGAAGTTTGCGACATAATAACGCAAATCAAGGACCGTTTTCTTTTCAGCGATCATCTTTCGGTGGCAAAGTTGTTTGAGCCATCATTATTTCCACAACACAGCAAAGCATTTTCAGAAAAAGAATTTAAAACTGCTGTTGACTTGTATCATTTAAACTATCGATTTACGCCACGAATTAAAAGTACTGTACAGTCGAGCAGATTTTGTAGGGGCATCGGGAGCGTTAATTTTGCTGAACTTTATTTATGAGAACAATTTAACAAAAGCTTTTCCAGAAAGTGTCAAGCTCCTTAAGATTATTGTGACCACCCCGATGACCACTGGTGAAGCAGAACGTTGCTTTTCTACTCTCAAAAGGGTGAAGACCCTCATTCGAAACACAATGAAAGAAGATCGACTGTGGGCGTTGGCAATGTGTTCCATTGAAAAAGACTTATTGTCATCACCGAACTTCAATGAACTCGTTATAGACTACTTTGCAGAACAGAAAGAGAGGAGAGCTGACTTCATTTACAAACAAATAAACTAAGGTAAGCCAAATATTATAAGTATGTAACGTTAACGTAGTTGTGCTGCGGTGCACTCCCCCCCCAGCAATTAAACAGTTGCAGCCTACCCCATTTAGGCCGGTTTCACCAACAGCCGAGTAAAGTGAAGAGTAGTTACTCGAGAGTAAGCATTACTCCACGATAGTTACTCTCGAGTAAAATATAAGCGTTTCACCACGCTTCTGGAGGGTTATGTTACTCTAGAGTACATACTCCCCAATTTACTCCGCGTACCTGCTGAACACGCAATTTTTCATACACAGTAGAGAGTGATTCAAGAGGCCGTGAACGAGAGTAACACTGTGAACCATTGCGGACCAACGGGAACCTCTGGTTATTTCCTTACATTTCAGATTTGGAAGTTCTTTGCGTCGTCTTGCTCTTAGTTTTGTGTGGTTATTTGAGATAGCGTAGCTTATTTCTTAGTTTTTGTATCTTTATTTCTTAATATTACTTAGTCTAGGTTTTCGAATGTATATTATTACCAACTAGGACGAAAATGTCTAGTTTTTCAAATGTTGTTAACCTCGCGCTTTTAAAAGAAATATTTGTTTGTTTTATTTTTTAACTTTTATTCATCTTTCAACTATTAGTTATAGTTAAAACGTTGGGAAGGGATTCTGGAACTCAAGAAAACGTACGCAGATGATCTCCCCCATACGTTCTCTTATTATTATTACCGTTTATTACTGTTTTTGATTAAATAAATAAGTACTTATTGTTCTTATTTTTCCTTTTCTTGTCATATATTTACTTTATTTCGAATCCACATCGGTGAAAAATAAATTTACAAAGTCCTCCACTGTTCATAATGTACCCGATGAGTTTTACTTCACAAATAAAATACGTACTTGCACGATTTAAATGATTTTTAATAGAATATCCTATTTTGATTTTGATTCTGGACTGATTGCCTGTAAATGGGTACCTACAATTCAGAAATAATAGTTTATGAAATAATTCTACTACTTGAATATATTTTTTATATTTATTTTTTAGTATGCAAATTATTTCGCTTCAAAATAGAAGAGCTGATAATTTGGTCAAACATAACCTCGTCACAAAATCTCGATCGTCATAATTGGGAAACCAATCCATTCTCTCCTACACCTATCTTTGTCGCATTACAGGATAATATTCCGAATCATCGCCGGAATCATCTTCAAATACCATCATTCGCAATCGTCGAGCCATAACAACACGT